>CAIGRP010007626.1:0-26761 GCA_903798385.1 Fraxinus cuspidata
TAGGTTAGTTTAAAATTTTATAGTAGATAATAGTCTCTGTGGGACGATATTCGAACTTGATAAATCCACTTTATTACTTGTTAAGATCCGTACACTTGCAGAATTTCAACGAATAATAGGCTATAGAGCATAACTATAAGGAATGATATCAGAATATACTGTTTGTACGAAATAGTAGACTTTCCTGGGAACCCTATAAATAGATTTTGATGGAGCCTCAATTTGAACATCCGGTCAGCGAAACAGATGTATAAATGTATAACTGGGCAATCACTCCTCAGGCAGTTGCTCACTGGTTATCGGGAGTAATTAGGGTTAATTAAGCTCAATTATGCAGAACAGTAAGGCACACTGCCAAAGGAGATTTGCCCTGCAATGCACTTGTACAAAAATATATATGCATGGTTCCACTGGCTACAAAATCATAATTAATGCAAGATAATTGTTCTTTTGATTAACTTATGTATTTTTCAAGATTAGTGTTTTATGTGTTATACTTTTAGCAAGACGAATTATTTCTCAAATTTATAGAAAACAAAACTTAATTTGTTACTGATGTATTTCTTGACGTTTGATCGGTTAACAACTAGAAACGAGATCCTCTATCTTAGTTTGTGCTCGCTAAAATGTTAGAATTCTCAAATGCAAATAAGGGAAACGGTTGCGTTTGTGACTTCGATGCCCAAATAAAATTGCACTTTTATGAAGCATGAGGTTACATCTTAAAAATTGAATTTTATTAAGAGAAATAACTCAATTCCTTGTGTGTTGATTAAAATTTTTATATCTGACTGATTTTGATCCCTTAATAATATGAATAGGTGTTGGCTTATAAAGATAATTATAACTTGCAATGGCGTAGCCTAAACTCTAATTCAGTGGGGGCATAAGTTAATTAACCCTTTTTTCAGACATCAACGCAATAACATAATAATATTAATAATCTTATAGAAACAGGGCCGGCCCTGAAAATTTTGAGGCCCTAGGCGGAAAATTATCATGACACCCCTACGCATAATTTTTTATTACGAACGTATTAGCATGAAACGTGGTCAAATGAAACAATTTTTCATGATGAGAAACATTAGACTTATGGTACCCACTCACCATTTGATTCGTTCGACAATCAATTTTCATGTTCAAGAAGGAAAAATCATATTTACCATTTAAATTAAAATATTTTATGATATACTACAAAAAAAAATTATATATCATATATATTACATATTATATAAACTAACACAAAAGAATATTTTATTGTAACTAATTAGTTTTCTTAAAATTTCTAAATTCTTTAAACTGCACGTTAATTAATCTTGAAATGTTACAATAATCAAGCTAATTTATGTTATTTTTCTTTATTAAAAATTATTTATTTTCCCTTAAAAACTAAATGTATTTTCAGAATTTAAAAAAAAAGTGTGTAGTAAAATTGAAATTAAAATTTATATTAGTACCATGTGTAATTTATATATTTTATAAGGATAATTGTTTTGGGCTTTCAAAAAAAATTGAGGTTCCCTTGCACCTTAAAGCCCAATGCCATTTCCTTTCAAAAAAAATTGAGGCCCCTTATACCTTGAGGCCCAATGTTACTGCTTTAGTGGCCTTGGGCCAAAACCGGGCCTGTATAGAAATAATTATTTTTTCCAAGTAAAATTGAAAGCATAATGAATCGTCCTAACACAATATTTTTCAGTGCATTCCCGACTCAAACAACTACTCTAACATTAGCTTATTTTTCTAAACATATGCATATATTGAATTCTTATATATGAAGGAGAATATTTTTTCTTTTGTGATTTCAAAAAAAAAAAATCACATGAAACACATAAATAAAACTATATATATATTGAGAAAAATACATGGGTTTGTTAAGTGTGGACCAGGATTGGGACGAGGAACATAAAGGTCAAAGAATTAGTGAATAGATGGGATTTTATATGCTAAACTTTCACCATGATTTTCTAACGCCTGTTTGACTCTGTCATTGCAATTTGGTGTTTTTGATTTTTGACGTTTCGACGTGGACCCAATAGGAAAATAACTTGTTTGGAAAAACTTTAAAAAAATATTTAATAATTATTTATTTCTTATTTTCAAAAATTTAAATTCCATTGGCCCCATCTCCCTCTACTTTGTTCTTTGCATACACCTTGTATTTATATGAGCTTAGAGCAGTGGTAGAGCCACACCTAACGAGGGGGTGCGGTTGCTCGTGCTAACTTTACCGAAATTTATAGTTGTTGCCAGAGCTAAGGAGGAAGCTTGAAGATAGAAGTTCAAGCACCGCGCATGGAGGAATTTGGAAGATGACAGGTAGGTGGATTGAGCCTTTAAAAAAAAAAAAGGCTCAATCCTCTAAATGCAACTACTGCGTTTAATGGGTATATATTGTTTAATTGTAACAAATAATTCAATTGAAAAATGAAATAACAAATCACAATTCCAAAGCCTATCTCACTCCTACCCTCCCTCCTGCCCTTGCGATCTGTTGTCAGTTGTCGTCGAGCATCTTTGGTCTCCGCCACTGACCCACTACATCTTCGTTGTGCTACTGACTTCTTAAGTCCCCTGCCTCTCTTCTTTTTCTTTTTGTGGTTTTTGTTCTTTCAGACTTTAATTTTTTTTTTAATCATTTATAATTTTTTATTTATGTTATGACTGTGAAAGTGAAAGTGTGAGTTATGAATTATGATTTATTATGTTTTATGACTTATGAGTGTAAATTTATATATAAGCGTATGATAATATCTCATAGTAGTAGAGTTTATTTACATGTGTTTGTACAAGATTTCTATGACATAGCAATGACGATGGTTTGTTGTCCATGTGTGTGTTTGTTTTATTGGAATTTTTATGTGGGAATATTGTTGTTTTTGTGCTTGTACGAAGTTTAGACTTTAAATGATTTGAACTTTTTGGACTAAATTTTGAGTATTTTTTGTTGTTCTTGTGCAATTGCTAATATATTTTCAAATTATGGTGGTAGACTAATAGGTAGTGTTGAATTATGTGATTGAACGGACTCTTATGTTTGAAGATTCCATTTTATCTGATGACACCTTCTAAATTTTGGTGCCTTTGGTACTGTTTGTATAGAAAAATAATAATTCAATGCTTGGAGCTGATTGGAGCCGTAAAAACGATTTGGACTTTATCCGTGGTTTTTTGTTATATTCTTTTCATAAATCAAAATGCACTTAACTTAGTTGCACTCTATATCTTGCTTCTTCATACGTTGTTCGTAGAAGAAAGATCACTAAGTTTGTCTTTTGGGTATTACGCAGAAGCACCTAGAAATTGTATCCAGTGCTCCTTTTTTTGGTTGAGTGAAAAGTAGAAAAAGAAGTCGATAGTCGACGGTCCACAATCATATACCACCCTAACTCACCAAGAATCCTGAATTCGCCACTTGCTTGGAGTATGGAAATTGGAGCTTGGAGACACATCCTTGTCAACTTAAAAGCTAGGTACCAACTACAATTGTAAAATTTATACCTAATATTTCTTGTTTGGCACGTTTCCTAAACTTTTTGGCAAAATATATTGGATATGTGGAAGTTCAAATGAGCTCGACTATGTTTGACTGTAACAAAGGGCTTATTTTTCGTGCTAATATACGTGTAAATTCATATAAATTAATAGTTAACGAATAATTTAACCAAGAAAAATGTAAAACCGATTAAAGATTATTTTTTCCTATTAATATACAAGCATGGTCAAACGCATTCGGATGACTTTTCAACTGCGCGTTCGGACTGTGGAAACTCAAATTTTTTATACATTTACAAATACAATAACTCCCTTCAAAATGGACTAGAACATACTTCGGACAAAAATTCACATGCTAAAATTTGGTCATTGCAAAAACTAATCCAATTACTGTGTTTGACTATTCTTTGTTGAATTTGTTTACGGTTTAACCCCAAACCTTTCAAAGATTTGATTTTGTCTTATTAAATTTACGTCTATTTTTGTACATTTTACCTTCCAAAACATTGCGTCGAATACTTTTGACATGTTATGGTAACGAATTTTTCGACCGAAATCAATTATAGTTGGAATTTATGGCCTAACGAAATGAAATGTTGAGCTCTTTTGGTTCGGAATGCAAATAAAGTTTGCGTAAAAGATTAGACACCTTAATTACTATTTAGCATTTTCACATCCTTGGAATACAAAGATTGAGAATTGGTCATTTTTCAGTTTTGTTTTTAAAAGATTATTTTTTTTTCAAACTTATTTTCAATCACACATTCTTTCAATAAAATAATTTTTTATATAAACCTAAAAACTATTCCTACTTTTTAATCGCATCCTCCAAATAAATAATATTATAAAATATATTGTCCCCAAAAAAAAAAGGCTTAAATGAGGCTACGGATCTAATTGATAAGTAAAAGTAGAAAAAAAAATCTAATTCAATATTAGTTGAAAAATAAAAATCCACCAAACCAAAGAAAATGTAGCTTAAATTGGTTGTAACTTGAAATTCGGTTTCCATTTTCGCGTTGCAATCAAACGGCTAAAGTATAATTCGTTTTCCTCGAATGTAACATTTTTTTATGGAATTCGTTGCAATTAAATATGATCTTATTATTATTATTATTATTATTGTTATTTGAAGGCCGTGTGATTAAAATGTAAAAGAAATAAAAATTAGTATTCCATAAAATGTATGTTACAAAATGATATTAAGAAAAAAAAAAAATTTTCCCTACAAACTCTAAACTATTGTATTCCATTTTTACTTTACTATTATAAACCAGGAAAACTCCGTCAAAGTACATCCAGAGCTTCGAATAGAATACTCAATAGAAACGTCAAACATTAGGTACTCAACGTGTAAATAACAAGTTGGAGCCTTTTGTAAATTGTGTGCAATATGAAGGGCTCTTTAGTCAACAAATTCAATATATATAAGTAATTAAAGCTTAAACGCCCCGAGATTAATTTCTTAAAACCTACACACAACCCAGACGTCTTTCTTCCCCTGAAGGCAGCCACCCATTTATGGAACCTGAGCCTGAGACTGTTATAAACCTCTTTGATTCAATCTGGTTCTACTCCCAAATCCTCAAGAAACAATCAAATTCCTCAATTTCACTAAACCCTGTTTGGCATAATCAAGAAAATTCAAGAAAACCCAAGATTTCAAGCCAATTAACAATCCACACTAGATCCAAAAGTGACCATCTGATTAACTCCATTACGGGTTTGGACTCTGATACTTCGTCCCCAAATTCAGTCCTCTTTACCCCACGTCTCGCAGAACAAGATTTTTCGAAAGAAATCCCAAGTGCAACACAAGTAGTGAATTTGAAGAATAGTGGCGGTTTGAAGAATAGAAGAAAGAAAAGTCTCAACAAGAGCTTGTCGGAGCTTGAATTTGAAGAAGTAAAAGGTTTTATAGATCTTGGTTTTGTGTTCTCTGAAGAAGATAAAGATTCAAGTCTGGTGGAAATCATTCCCGGGTTGCAAAGACTGGGCAAGAAAATGGACGGAAAAGGGCAGGAAGGGGAAGGAAACGCCAATGAATTTTCAGTTCCAAGGCCTTATCTTTCGGAATCGTGGTATGTTTTTGATGAAAGAAAGAGAGAGAATCAGAGCCCACTGAGGAACTGGAAAGTTCCTGTAATCAGCAACCAAATTGAAATGAAAGATAGTCTTAAATTGTGGGCTCATACTGTTGCATCTGCTGTTAGATGATTACTGTCTATTGATTCATCATTTGGCTACATTGGAATAAAAATTCTTGACGGATTCTTTACACAAATTTCTTGAAAAGAGTTATATGATACCCATTTTTTTCTTGATCGGATATATGATACCCATTTTTGCCATTAAATTCGTTTGTATTAAAGAGAAGGATTTGAGATTGGATTTATATATCAAGGGAAAAAATCATAAAAAATTAAACTCTGTTATATTATGTCAAATTTGATTTAATAAAGGTAGTGGTTCAAATAGCAGTAGTAATAATAATAATATTTAAAATTATTTTTAAGAACATAATGAAGAAATTGATGATCAAAATAATGCATTTGCATTTGCATCAAACAATATTTCAAATGACATTAATTCAAAAGAACTTCAAATTGCTAAAATTGAACAAACTTTTCAAAATTGGATTATCTCAAAGGTAGACAAGAATTCTATACTTTCAGAAAATATTGAAACATCATCAATGTAGACAATAATGAAATTTGAAAATGAATTAAAAATATCATTCATGATTTTTAATGAAATTTTGAAATGGGTTAAATATATCATTCATACTTTTTTGAAATTCAGAAGGAGCATTTTTTAGATCAAAAGGCATAACATTTCATTCATATTGATCGAAAGGAATATTAAATGCAGTTTTATATCTATCTTCTTCTTTAATTTGTATTTGCCATAAACCAGATTTCATATCAAATTTAGAGAAAATAGTGTCTTTGAAGAGTCTATTAAGAAGATCTTTCTTTTAAGGTAATGAATATCTAATCCATTGAATAGCTTTATTTAGAGGTTTATAGTTGATAACAAGTTATGGAGCACCGCGCTCGATTTCAGCAAAATTATTGACATTGAAGGCCGAACAACTCCAAGGAGATTTACTTGATCGAATAAGACATTTTTCCAAAAGATCATCAATTTCTTTGATGCAGTGATAAGCAAATCTTTGTTCATTTGAATATGTCGAGATTTTGTAGGAATATTTGATTCATGGAAATCAGAATTGTATGGAAGGGAAACATATTTCTTTCTATCCCATAATGCATTAGGGATAGTAGAACATATTTCTTTCTCAATTTGTTTTTGAAAATACGAATTTTTTTTTCTTTTATTGAAGAATTTTTAATTGTTCTTCAATTATTTGAAATTTGATTTCTTCTTTAAGGAAATTAACATGATTTTTCTTTAAATTAATATTATTAATAATTTTTTAAATTGACACTTCTTTTAAAGATTTGACATCGTTATAAGGAGGAGGATTTATTAATTTAAAAATTATTTATTGTCCAAAAATATTTGTAGTAAGACCTTTATAGTCTGCTTGAAAAGGATAAATTTGAAAATCGGGTACCAAGAATAACTTTTTGATCAAGATCTTTGTCAAGATAAAAAATATTTTTAAAACATATATTTGAATTACAAACATGGCTTTTGAAAGTTTTATATTGAATATTTAACATTTTTTTCACTGGCAGCATAAAGACGATGAGTGGTTTTCTCAAAATATTTTGTAGGAATTAATCATTCCCTTATACAGTTTTGATCTGCACCAGAATCAATAGGACTCTAATAGAAAGCTTGAAGTTTTTGTTGACAATTATTGTCATATAACAGAACTAATTTTTAAGCTGAATTTGATTGATAACATTAATATTTTCTTCTTCAATTTTCTCCTTTTCTTTTTCAGAAGGATGATGAGATTGAAAACTTGGTTGATAAGCATGAGAGGTATTATTAGAATCATTTTATCTGAAGAATTTTATTATTTTTTAAGAAGACCGACTTCCATTCGAACTTCTTTCATCTGTTTTTCAATAGTGGAAATTTGAGATGCCCGATTTCTGATTTTAAGTCATAAGTAGAGGTTTTATTTGAAAATCATCCCACAGTCTTAGGAGAGGAAGATGAAGAGGGTAAAAGAGTGCTGAATTTTTGAGCTAAGGATCTTTGATTTGACTAATAATATCTTGGATAATTTCTTCCTCTTTAGTAAGAACATTTATAGTTTTACAACTACAAAATTCTTGTACTTGACTAGAAGAAGAATGGGATGAGTCGGATTCAATATTAGAATCTTCTTGCCGCTGAAAAACTTGTTCTAATTCAGAATTAGATTCTTCTTCAGAACGAAAATTAATGAGATTGAGGAGTTCAAGCTTAACATCTTCATCAATTTGAAAATTATTAATCTTGCTTTTCAAAGGGCATTTATTGGAATAATGTCCAGTTTACTTGCATTTCTAGCAAGTGACATTAGGCCCTGTTTGATTGGCCATTATTTTTCATGGAAAATGGAAAACAAATTTCAACTTCAATTTTTGCTTTGTTTGATACACTTTTTTTCCATGGAATTCATTTTCTTGGTTTGGCTCACATGTTCACATTTTCCTTGGTTTTGTAGAATTTGGTGGAAATTGATTTTCTAGTTTTTTTTTTTTTTTGCAATTGAAAAAAATTCTAGACACAATGGTAAAAAAAATTTATCACCTTTATTGACAATTTCCATGCAAAATATAGCCAAACGAATGGTATTCGGTATTTTAGTTTTTTTTGAACAAATTCTAGATCCAATGGTAAAAACAATTATCACTTTAGTGGACAATTTTCATGAAAAATGAAGCCAAACGGACACCAAACTTTCAACATTTTTCAAGTGGAAAATTATACCAATCAAACACAATTAATTACAATTCCCAGTAAAACAATTTCTAGACAATTCAATTCCCTGGAATTCATTTTTTTTCCACCCATTTTCCACATTTGCAATCAAACGGACCCTTAAATATTCAAATATTTCATGGACAATTTTCATAAAAAATAAAGTCAAAACGTATACCAAACTTTCAACATTTTCCAGGTGGAAAATTATACCAATTAACTACAATTAATTATAATTCTCAGTAAAACAAATTTTAGGCAATTCAATTTTCATTTTCTTTCCACCAAAATTCCATCTTTGCAATCAATCTTTTCACCCAGATTTTGAAATCCTTTTCTTAGAAAATTTTCTTTTTGGAAATGTAGAAAATGTTTTATTGAAATTCTTTTCTTTTGAGTAAAATCTTTTCTTAGAAAAATTCTTAGAAAAATTATTTTTCTTTCTTCTTGAAGGAGGAATAATTTTCTCATAATTTTTTTTTTTTTAAATGTGAATTTATTGTCACGCAACTAAGTTTTTCCAGAAGTAACTAGAAGAAAGAAAGAAATGAAAGAGAAGAATGGCATTTAAGAATTATGATAATTTAATTAAAGAAGAAATGCAAATACTACTTCTGAATTTCTTTTAAAGAATGTCAGTTTTTATTTCTCCTTACTTCAGGCATTATTAAATAATTTCCTCTATCAAAAAATGGAAAGAGGTTTGGCTGTTAGGCAACAAGCTGTGCAACATTGCCCTTAAAGGCTGATGCCAAGACGATTGGAGCTGCCTGCCTCCGCTCCACTTGCCATGTTGCAATCGCAACCTAGGTTTTTCTCTCTCACTCTCTATGTCCAAACATAGACTTAACTCATATAAGTAGGGCTATAAATGGATCGGATATGGATCGAATCTGCAAATATACGACCCGATCCGAAAAGAAAATTATCCGATCCGATAATCCAAGGAATATTTGATTGTTAAATCCATATCCGATTTGTTTGTTATCGGATATCCGATCGATAATTCGATCCGAAATTAATAAAAAGTAGGAAAAAGAATCAATATTTTATACTCTTTATAAAATTTTGAACTAACTTGAAGCCCACTTGTTTTTACTAGCAAGCCCAATAGTAATTTCTATCATCATGATATTCATTTTTAAAGGAGAGATCATTTTTTAGTTTTCTATTGACATTTGACGTGGAATAAGGTAAAATTGAATTTCAATTATAAATATAAATATTTTATTTCATTATTTCCATTAGCAAATCAAATTATTTGTTACATATTAATTATTAGTTTTTGAAGTTGTAAAATAAATTACAATAATAAATTTAATTAAGAAAAATATAGATATTTATTTATTTTAAATTAGTAAACTAAAAAAAAAATCTATTGTTTTTATAATATTTTACATTTATGTGTATAGTTATTTATTCAATTTGACAACCGGTTCAATATCGATTTGACCCTATTTCGACTTTTTGACCCNATTTATTCAATTTGACAACCGGTTCAATATCGATTTGACCCTATTTCGACTTTTTGACCCTTGACCCTCTTCTTTTTCCAAGATGATGTCCGGGTCGGTTTTTAAAACATTGGTTGAAATCAACTTTTTTTTCTTCAAATTTTCCAATTCTTAAACAAGTTTAATAATTATATATTTTTCAACTTTTTATGTTTTGAATTTGATTACTTTTTTATTCTAAATTTATTTATTTTAGTGACAAATAATATACTATAAAAATATTTTATCAACTTAATTATTTATAACAAATCGGATTGGATTGACTTATATATACTTGATCCATTTAGTTAACGGATTATCGGATTCGAATCTTGATCGGGTTATCGGACTGAGACTCTAAATTCATGTCCCATTAATTTCGTCGGATTCGGATCAAAATTCAATCTATTGACAGCCCTACATACAAGTGACATTACAACTGTACGGGTGTGTCCATGCTATTTTCTTGATAATGAAGTAGAGGGGGTTGTGGATTTGATTGTGAAACATTTTCAAATTAATGGGGGATGCTATAAATTTTAATTGTTCTTGATGAGAAATCTCTCTTTTTTATTAATTTATATTCAATTTGAAATTTTGTGTGTTGTCTGCTGGTTTGATTTTTTGTTGCGAAGATATGTGTTTTTGATATATTGTTTACAATGGATATGGGCAGGGGCGGACCCGGGGGGGGGGGGTTCAGGGGGCACGTGACCCCCCAATTTTTGAGATTTTTTTTTTATATAAAGTCATATTTGGCATCGATTGAAATCTAAATTTTTAATCTAAATCAAAATTAGCAATTAGTTTTAATAACATATTTCGTGGAATCCATAACTGTTTAGCTTTTATCAAAATTTATTAAAAATTTGATTTTAATCTCCACCTAACAGAAGCAAAATCATAATAAATTTGAATTTCGATAACATGATAATTTTAAAAATGTTTCGACAATCGTACGCTAATCGAATCTATAAATTGCTTATGTCATCGCAAGCTTATTTCGTGAACTACATCATGACCATATCGAATAGTCCAAACAGATATAAAAAATAGTTAAATATGAGTTTTAAATACGTCTAACTCTCACTTTTAAAAAAAAAAAATCAATTATTTCATACTACAGGAATATCCTGCGCACAATGACCTAATTCTAATGTGTGTTGAGGTAATGAATCAAATTATTGCTGGCATTGTAATACTTCAGTTAGGGCATTTCATTTTCTGGTGAGAAAGGGAAGTCTATCATTTTAAGTGACAATGTCAAATCAATACGAGGTTTGGATAAACTTGTTGCATAGGCCCTCAAGATATTTCCTGAGTAGCAAGTTGGTCAGAACTTTGAGAAAGGGACAAGCTGGTCCCTAATCTTATAGTTGTTTAATCAGTTTCCACTACCCTACAACAGAAAGCTTTCAAATCTCCGTAAAATTGTCATGGGGCGCTCGTGGAAGCATGCCTAACTAAAACGTTTTGGGCACTAACCCATGTTCAGATTCAAAATCTAGCTTCATAAAGGTTGGAACCAACTTGCTACTTAAGGAAATAGTTTAGGGACCAATAGGGCAAAGGCATGGGATAGTTCCGAATATTTTGATACTGCTCAGAATAGTATCATAGCATTCTTCTATCTTTTGAAAATCAATCTGAGCAAAAAAAGAAAGACGAGTTACAATGTCTTTCCCTTTTGTTTAGCTCTTATTTCCTCTTCATTGTTACTGTTATTCTTGTGGGTTGCTGGAGACAGGCAACACTTTTGAGACTTCTACTTTTGCATGGATGAATTCTTGGATGCGGAGTGCTACATGTACAAAGTTGGGTTACAAAATTGGTTGACAAAATTGCATCTACACCAATCATTTTAAAAACAAATTTTTAAATCATTTGAAATCAACTGTCTGGATTTTACCAACACACTTTGTAACCTAACTTTTGTGACTCAACTTTGTACAAATAGCTTTATTATTCTTGGATGGATATGCATCATCTCCCATGTATATTAGCTGATTGTACATTATTTTCGACCTTGGTTAGTCTTGCAACCTTACCATCGGGCATAATGGTAATGAATGTTTTATTATGGAAATTTAAGTTCGCAGGTGCCTATTTTTGTAAATGAAGGTAGAGGTGATTCTACTGTGTGAGATTTGAATGCACTCTTCTAGTCCATGTGCTTGTTCTTGGCTAAATCTATATTTATGTCAAATGAATATAGTATGGATTGCTGTAATGTTTGTGAATACAGTTTAATTCAAACTGAGGGACATGAGTATAAGAGGAAAAGTTTCCTTAAAATAGAAAGATGAAAGAATTACCACACTCCTTTTTGAGTAGAGAATTATTTTTTTATTTTATTTTATTCTTGTTTTAGTGGGCCCAACAATTTTTACCCTGTAAATTAAGTTGCAGAGGACATCGAGTTTAGTAATCTAAACATGTCTTATGGACCCAAAAAAAAAAAAAGTTTCCCAATTCTTATAGTTTCAGAATACTATAATATACTAAAATATAAATATTGATGTATGGTGAGGTGGCGCTGTGTCGGATGGTTGATTCAGATTTTGAGTCCGTCAGTTGAGATGTACCAATGCTAACCGTAGCCTGCCTTCAAATGCCAGCAAAATTTTAATCGGCAAGTAAGCAAGAGACATTGCTTCTCATCTCTCTTACTAAAAAAAAAAGAAAAGAAAGAAAAAGACTCCCAAACTCACATGCCATTCTAACAACCTTTGCTACTCTCCAAGCAACTAAAAACATCACCCTTTTATGGATTTATAATCCCAAGAACTTGTCAGTTTTCTGAAAGGGGAAAGGATTACGTTTAATAACAGGATTTGAAGTCAAGATGATGGAGTCAGGGGTTCCTATGTGCAAAATTTGTGGTGAACATGTGGGATTCGACTCCAACGGTGAAGTGTTTGTGGCTTGTCATGAGTGCAATGAACCCATTTGCAAGGCTTGTCTGGAAAGTGAAATCAGGGATGGCCGCAAATCATGCACACGGTGTGCCTCTCCGTATTTTGGTATTTGTCTCCTACTTTATGAACTCTCTTTTCATTGTATTCTTATGAGTTATGCATGTTTAGTTTTGCTTTAGTTGAGTAACTGTTAATTACCTGCAAAACTCACAGTTAATGTGTGAAATAGTACTGTAAAAACGTGGTGGTTTGCTATGAACCGATTAAAAGGTCTATAGGAGTTCTTCAAAGTTAGTAAGCCTAATGAATTAAAATGGTTTCATAATAGGATAGACTTCATTCTTATTTTCGTAATATGCAGAATGGGCAGAGAACTCGGTTTTGGCAGAAGAAGAATCAGGAAATCATATGACAATGGGTAGTCACCTAAATCCTGCTCTGGTATGAGTCCAACAAATTTTGTTTCTCCCTTTTTGTAATTGCAGTTGGATGTATATAACCACGATCATTCTGTTTCAAATATATTTGCAGAGTCAGGTTTGGAGTGCTCGATGAGAATATAATGTACTATAATGCTTCTTAAACTAACGGAATTTCTCTTGGTTGATGTGATGCAGGATGGAACTCATGCTAGAAACATTAGTAGTGTCTCTACGGTGGACAGTGGTGAGAAGAAGCAATTAATATCATTATTTCCAGAAAACTCTTGTATTTTTTTCTGTGAGAAGAGTTTCACTTACTCATCTGCTCTTCTTTGACATTTTTTGAAGAATATATTGATGAATCTGGTAACCCGATATGGAAGAATAGGGTGGAAAGTTGGAAGGAGAAGAAAAACAAGAAGAAAAAACCGGCAAAGAAAGATAAAAAAGAACCCGAGGAGCAGATGGAAGAAAATCCGGAGTAAGTTTTTTGAGAGTTAGGATGAAATCTTTAACAATGAACAGAAAGAGTGATTCATAAACAGGAAGCCTGGATCCATTGTTTATGAACTTATATATGAGGTAAAAATATCTTATGCAGGTCAGTGGATGCTTCACAGCCACTTTCAAGAGTAGTTCCAATCCCCAAAACTCAACTTACACCATACAGAACTGTGATCATAATGCGATTGATTATCCTTGCTCTTTTCATCCATTATCGAGTAACACATCCCGTTGATAGTGCATATCCTCTGTGGCTCACTTCTGTCATCTGTGAGATCTGGTTTGCGTTTTCCTGGATATTGGATCAGTTCCCTAAATGGTCTCCGATAAATCGTGATACATATATTGACAGGTTATCTGCAAGGTATGCATCTTTGATCTACGACTTGTTTTTGGTGCTCTGCATGCATAAGCTGAGAATTGTATTTTTAAACTTCAATAAGCTAAGCGGATGTTTGGTATCAGTATTAGATCGCACTCGTATGTATAATAGACAATATATTTATTTCTTTTTCTAATTTAATCCTGTCCAGTGTAGTCTGATTTACTGTACCAGACATGCCGTAAGAGCTCCTTGTTTGGGATACATGTCAAATTTTATTTGAACTAATTTTCCTATCTGATATTATCATCAGGTATGAAAGAGAAGGGCAACCTTCTGAACTTGCTGCTGTGGATTTCTTTGTTAGTACAGTCGATCCTCTGAAAGAACCTCCTCTGATTACGGCAAACACGGTTCTCTCCATCCTTTCGGTGGATTACCCTGTTGATAAAGTTTCGTGCTATGTTTCTGATGATGGTGCAGCAATGCTTACATTTGAGTCACTTGTTGAAACTTCTGAATTTGCAAGAAAATGGGTTCCTTTCAGCAAGAAGTTTAATATTGAACCACGTGCACCTGAGTTCTACTTCTCACAGAAAATTGATTACTTGAAGGATAAAATACAGCCTTCTTTTGTCAAGGAACGCAGAGCAATGAAAGTAATTATGAACCCATAATCACTTAGAAATAATATTTGGATCCTTTGCCATGATGAATTAGTAACTCAACGTATTGTATTTAAATATCAAAATTGAAATCTCACTGTATTTATTTCCTCGAGTTACAGAGAGATTATGAAGAGTACAAAGTGCGCATAAATGCTTTAGTAGCAAAGGCCCAAAAAACACCAGATGAGGGCTGGACCATGGCAGATGGAACCCCTTGGCCTGGAAATAACACCCGTGACCACCCTGGCATGATTCAGGTTTACTTTAGTAACTACAATATTCTTGCTTTGATTATTTAGTTTTACTTATTCATTGATTCATCGTAGATGAAAAATTATATGGCTTTGGTTGTATCATTTTCAGGTGTTTTTAGGCCATACTGGTGCCCATGACATAGAGGGAAACGAACTTCCTCGATTGGTTTATGTCTCAAGAGAGAAGAGACCTGGTTATCAACATCACAAAAAGGCTGGTGCTGAAAACGCTCTGGTATATACCCATCTACACAATATATGAACAGCTGCCTTCATGTGATTCTTATTGAATTTGTAAATGATGCATGTATTCTTGCAGGTAAGAGTATCTGCCGTTCTCACAAATGCACCTTATATTCTCAACCTTGACTGTGATCACTATGTTAACAATAGCAAGGCAATTCGTGAGGCAATGTGTTTCTTGATGGATCCTCAAGTGTGCCGAGATGTATGTTATGTGCAGTTTCCTCAGAGGTTTGACGGAATCGATAAGAGTGACAGATATGCCAATCGCAACACAGTTTTCTTTGATGTACGCTCTCTCTCTCTATTCAAGTTAATATAAACTTGAAATGTGTCCGTTACATCCTCTGTGTAGCCTGCAAAACTTTACTATTTGCTATGTATAAGATGTAACAATTTGATCAAGATTTGAGTTTCAGCATCAATTGGAATACTTATTAGACTCTTTAATGACTATCTTCTGGTTTCAGGTTAACATGAAAGGGTTAGATGGCATTCAAGGACCTGTTTATGTTGGGACAGGTTGTGTCTTCAATCGGCAAGCTCTTTATGGTTATGGGCCTTCCTCTTTGCCCAACTTACCCAAGACTTCATCTTGCTCGTGGTGTGCCGGCTGTTGTTGCTGCTGTCGACGCAAGAAGCCCGCAAAAGAGAAAGATCTCGCAGAGGTTTACCGTGATGCAAAAAGGGAAGATCTTAACGCTGCCATCTTTAACCTTAGGGAGATTGAAAGTAAGTTTCTAGCCCCAAGATAATCAGATTATTGGTCATCGAATACAAAATCTTACGAAAATTAAGATGTATCTATATGGTGATGTTTGTAGGTTATGATGAGAGTGACAGGTCATTGATCCTCTCTCAGATGAGCTTTGAGAAAACTTTTGGATTGTCTGCTGTTTTTATCGAGTCTACACTAATGGAAAACGGAGGACTGCCTGAGTCTACCAATCCTTCAATGCTAATCAAAGAAGCAATCCAGGTCATCAGCTGTGGGTACGAGGAAAAGACTTCATGGGGTAAAGAGGTTAGAAAGTTACTTCTTGTATCAATATTACAACTTATTTTTCTTTCCTTGAAACATAATAGGAAAAACAGGAATTTTTTGGTGCATATTGATGTTAACTTTCTCTTGAAGAAAAATAATTCACATCCTGAAATTTGGTGTATTCTTTCTTAGATTGGCTGGATATATGGATCAGTTACGGAGGATATCTTGACTGGGTTCAAGATGCATTGCCGTGGTTGGAGATCAATTTACTGCATGCCCTTAAGACCAGCATTCAAGGGATCAGCACCAATCAACTTGTCCGATAGGCTGCACCAGGTGCTTCGATGGGCCCTGGGTTCCGTCGAGATTTTCTTGAGTAGACATTGTCCTCTGTGGTATGGATTTGGTGGTGGCCGTCTCAAATGGCTCCAAAGGCTTGCATATATCAACACCATAGTCTATCCTTTCACGTCTCTTCCACTGATTGCGTATTGCTTGATACCTGCTATATGCCTTCTAACTGGGAAATTCATCATTCCAACGGTATGTTTTTTTGCCTTCCAACTGGTTTTGCTGGATTCACCAAATTGTCAAGTTCTTATATCCTTGCTGCTAACTCAAAACTACATTTCTTAATGATCATATAGCTGTCAAATCTTGCGAGTGTACTGTTTCTTGGGTTGTTTTTTTCTATCATTGTCACCAGCGTCCTCGAGTTGAGGTGGAGCGGTGTAAGCATCGAGGATTGGTGGCGCAACGAGCAGTTTTGGGTTATTGGAGGCGTTTCAGCTCATCTATTCGCTGTATTCCAAGGTTTCCTAAAAATGCTTGCTGGATTAGACACAAACTTTACAGTTACTGCCAAAGCAGCAGATGATGGAGAGTTCGGGGAACTGTACATCATTAAATGGACAACAGTTTTGATCCCTCCAACATCAATTCTCATTGTAAATATGGTTGGTGTGGTTGCTGGTTTTTCCGATGCCCTAAACAAGGGATATGAAGCATGGGGACCTTTATTCGGTAAGGTTTTTTTTGCATTCTGGGTGATATTTCATCTCTACCCGTTCCTCAAAGGTCTGATGGGACGACAGAACCGGACTCCCACCATTGTTATCTTATGGTCTGTACTTTTGGCATCGGTTTTCTCTCTTGTTTGGGTGAAGATAGATCCATTTGTGAGCAAAGATGATGCATCTACCATTTCTCAAGGCTGCATTGCCATTGATTGTTAAGCTTGGTGGGAATTGCTGTTTGAGTATTATGTTTGATGAAGGATCTTTTTTATTCTACCGGAATCAATTTTAGATGTCGATATACAAGATTGGACATTATTAGAATTATGATAAATAAGATTTTCAATTTTAATCATATATTTTACAGGATCCAAATTTTTTATCAAAATATTTGTTGTTAACCCAACCCTCAAAAGTTATGTTGATACAATTTCAAAAGAGTTATGCTATTTATCATCATGGAATATCAATGTGACAATTTATTATCATCATATTTATCTCTCTCATATCTTTTCTTTCATAAAAAGTGAACTACTCAATCTCATTGTTCCACATAAATTGCCACATAATTGATATTCCAACATCATAATGATAAATAGCATTATTTACTCAAGAATGTGAAATATTCGGGCTTTGATAATAATTGTTGAAAAGATTAATATTCTACTCCTCACTTTAATATATTTCAACTTTGACCTTTTCATTTTTCCCTTTTTACATTCCTCTGTTTTATCCACGTTGTTTTTTGTCATTATAATAAGAAATATGTTCGTTGAAATAGTTTTTTATTTTTATTTTTTGAATTGTAGCAATCATATTTATCATAATTGAGGAAAAAAAGGAGAATCAAACATGTAAGCGTCCAGCTAATCACGTCCAGGGGTATATATCTCTCACTGTCACTTACCCTACCCACATTATTTTAGAAGAATGTATTTTGGAATAATAGATTGATGGAGAATGTGTGATTTAAAAATAATGAAAAGTTATTGATGTTATGAAAAAAATTATTTTATTGAAAAATATTTGATTGAAAATAAGTAGAAGAATGAGAATAAAAATTTTAACGTGGCTTAAACATGGTCATGAGTATGAACTACTACAAAGTAGAAGCCAATTTCTCAAATTCCGACAACATTTTCAGAAACAAAGGTTTTCTTGCTACAATAATGGCTCTACAGCCATCACTCCTGTACCTCCTCCTCCTTTCCTCTGCCGCCGTCATCTCCTCCCTTTCTCATCCTCCCACCACCAATGTCACCACCATCTCCCCCACCCATTCTCCCTATGCCCCCACCCCTTCTTCCGCCCCAACTCCCAAAACACCGACCACCCCTATTTCCACTTCCACATCTACCCTTGATCCAAAACAACTAAGAGCCCTCCAGTCCCTAAATATCCCAACCTCCAAAGATCCCTGCTCCGTCCGGCCTCACGTCTTCACCGCCACCGCTTGTGACTCCTCCAAGCCATTCCGCCACCTCCTCTCTCTCACTCTCTCCAACTGCTCAGATGATGTAGCTTTATCCCTTACTGCCCTCAAGTCCCTCTCCACTCTTAACACTATCCAGTTCATCAACTGCCCCATTTCCCCCATTCGCTTCCCCTCTGAACTTACTTCGAATCTCCGTTCCTTCACTTGCATCAACAGCCTCAACAAACTCACAGGGATTTGGCTTAGCAGGCTACAAAATGTAACTGATTTAACTGTTTCCCGAGTGAGTATAACTGCCAGTGGCCCTTCAATTATCCTCAACAACATGAAATTCTTGCATTCTGTCACTCTTTCACACACAAATCTCACTGGCTATCTCCCAAAACATTGTCATTCAAATCTCACTACAATTGATTTATCTGGAAACAATCTCAAAGGAAAGATACCCCTTTCCTTAACACGCCTCGAAAATCTTGTACACTTGAATCTGTCATCGAATTCCCTCAATGGAACGATTCCCACTACCTTTGGGGACTTAAATGCGCTGCTGAATCTTTCATTGGCGTCAAACTCATTGTCGGGATCGATCCCAGAATCATTAGCTGCAGTTCCCGGTCTAATGCACCTCGATCTGGGGTCTAATCAGCTCAATGGGACAGTCCCAAAGTTCATACAAGACATGAAGAAATTGAAGTACTTGAATCTTGAGAAGAATAGTTTCCATGGAGTTCTCCCCTTCAATGCAACATTTATAAAGAGATTGGAAGTGCTCAAGTTGGGTGAAAATTCCAATCTTTGTTATAACCAGTCAACATTGGGCTCAAAAGTAAAGCTTGGAATTGCGCCTTGTGACAGACATGGATTGCCTATGTCTCCTCCATCTGCTAAGGACTCATCTAATGATGATTCTAGCGACAGCTCTAATGATGAAGATTACAGTAATGTAGAGGAAAAGCATCATTCCCATGGGCCAAGTAAGATTGTTCTTGGTGTTGCAATTGGGCTTTCTTCAATTATCTTTCTCATTGTTTTCTTGGTTCTTTTGTCCAAATGTTGTAAATAATTTCAAAACCGAAATGATTTCTTGGTTCATTTAGCTTAGGAGAATTCTGGGAGTTCTGATTTGACTGTGGGTGATTCTTTAGTTACTTTTTGATTTATGTACTGGAATGTGATTAAACTTAGAGAGGGGAGGTGGCTAATTTTGTATCAAAATATTTTCATGGTTCTAAGCTTTCTTTATCCTTATTCCTTTGTAATCTGTATTGTTCTTGAGATGTAATGATTTGCTTTTCTTACACCTTCAGCTATTTGTGTCTTTTTCGCTATTCAATTATTCGTTTTTGAGGCATTAGTAGCTTTAGAATCCATGGGTATTTGGTATTATAGTCTATGTTATATGTTAACATTGTGATTGAGGCCTATGTGACAATTGTTTCACTGAAATGAGCATGACTCCTAACTGATTGGTTGGTGGACTTGTTAGGTTTTGCATTGAATATTATCTAGATTTGCACTATCAATTAAAACTGATCGGTTAATATACAAATGCTGATCGTTGATGTGTGATCACGTGAATATGTGAAATTCATCTGTATATGAAAACAATAGGTTTATGGTTATCTTTTCTATTATTACTTCTTTGACATTACGTTTCTCGCATTAATGACATCAATCTGTTGCTCTTCTGGCTAGTCCATTAACAGGTTCGCACCTGAAATGGGTAAATTGGGGTCTGTTGGATACATGCCTGGCCAAATAAAACCTGATTTCTGAGTTAAAGGGAGGCAGGATTGGTTTTTCTTATTTCCTTTCAATCTCCATTCATCTATTTACATGGTACCCATTTGATTAGTGACGGGTTCGATTTGGAATTGGCTTCAATTGGTGGTCAATTATTAGGAGTGGAATTTGAATGTGTGAAATGTTCCTTGTACGTGTAACTAGTGATCAAGATATAGATATTCTGTTGGGTTTTAGAATATGTAGAACTATAACTGATAGTTAATGACTAAATCCACTGAAACTAGCTTTATGATCCGCCCTCCAATTCTAGATGCTACCATTTGATTTAACGTTTACTTGTGATCATCCTTACTGGAAAATTTCGTTTCAGATCTATTGAAATTGTTTCTCAAGGATCTTATTTTTCTTCCAATATCTAGTTGAAGGTGAAACTCAATACACATGAACAGAAGAATATGATCTCAACCATTAAAGTTTGATTCAACTACGTGGGGCAGGATTGAAGTATGATTCTGAATAGTATTTTTTTTCTTCGGATGCGAGTTTTTACTTTAATGAAAAGCTTCTCTTTCCTCCTTATCATGTCTTATTTAGCAAGTGCTTCACATTTGGAGTGTGCTTCATTATTCGTGTGTTTGTGGCTAATGAACTGAGTATCCGAGTATATGTGTGCCTGTGCTCTGGTTTTTGCTTTTGTTCGAAAGAATTAAGTTATTTCGTTCATCCATATGTGTGGAGTAATGAGAAACTGAGAAATGAAAGTAAGTGGTATGATATTTATGCATTGTGTGACTACTGAGGCATATGCATTGCCTTTGTACATTTACTTTCTTTCATGATAAGGGATTTGATTTTCTGCTGCCCCCAGGGACGTTTGGTAGCAAGTGGACCAATGCCAGGTGGGTGAGCAGTAATGAATTTTTCCAAATACAGAATTATGACTAATGATGATATTCTCCAGGTTCCTTAGATAATATGTTATGATCCATGGGAAGAAGTTAAACGATATCAACTATTTTGTAAGAATGATTAGATTGGAATAATATTGAAAAAAAGCTAATATCGTGTCGAGTTAACAAAAATGCACTATATATTAGCTCTAGGTCTTCCATTACTAGCAAGTTTTAACACGATCCTCTACAGGTGAGCCAACTCCAAAAATCCAAATACATGTAGCAAATAAATAGGCCCAATTTTTTCATTTTATGAAGAATCGAACTCTGGATGTATATTGTTGAGTAATGTTATTCATAGTTGTTCTACGTGATTTATATGTGGGGGTTTGTGATTTGATGCATATGATTCACGTATGAAGACTATCGATAGTTTTCATTACGAATAGTATTGTCTTATAATTTATATCAAACAATAATTGAGCTTATAACTAACCAAGGATTTAGCATGGTTGGCGCAAGCTAGAAGGATAATAACATGATTTGGTTGCATCATTTATTGGATACAATGAGACTGTCCTTTTTTTGTCTTTTTCTTTATTTCCCTTGCTCCCGTATTTCACTATCAATTAAAACAAATTGAAGAAAACTAATTTGTGTTGAATTTATTAAAACAAGAAATTAATTTGAATTTGTTGTATTCGTTTCTCCCATATAGTATAACAGTTCTTTTGACATTAGATAATGTACAATGACCAGAAGCATCAAGCATTCCATAAATCCACATGAATGTCTTTCCTCTTTATTTCCATGTACTACTTAAATAAAAAATAATAAAATAATATATTTTACTCTTAACAATGGAAGCCTTTCAATTGACGTGGTTGTTGATGAAAATTGCGTGCAGCATATGTATCCCTTATCCTATCTTATGCAGTTCAGAATTTATCAACACCTAATAAAATGCTTCTATTTTTTGTACAAAGTCGAAAGAACAATGACCATAGTACTGAAAACCAACTTCTTGTCTCAGTGGAAAGTATTAATCCCTTTCTAGGTCATCGATGCATCCACATACAATCTGCTAATTCGAAAACTGAGGTGTGTGGAAGAATAATTCTGCTGAAACTTGGAGATGCAAAGGCATTTTTTAAGACGTTATACTGAAACTTGGAAATGATTGTTTGGATAACATTTTGTTTGATAGTGGTCCATTGAAAGTCAATGCAAGAACGAAGCACTTTCTGGGACGTAGAGAAAAATGAGTTGTGGATAGGATGTACATTGACAAGAATACTGTGGTCTAGTGTATATTTTGAGAGAGAATGATTGGCTCATCTCATGGACTTTGATGTTTGCTTGAGAATCTGAGACTTAGATCAAGAAAATATGGGTGGAGCTGTCTGCTATTTTCATTCGTCCTCAATTTTTTTTCCTTTCAATGGTACATGTTCTCTTATCTGTTTGAAAATTTGCCCTTCCAATTTCTAGTCATTTACTTTGAGATCAACTTCTTCTTGCCAGTTCTCATATGATCAGATTCATGATTTTCATTTATGTCAAACAAACGTACTGGTCGGAGTTTCATTACCCATTTTCTTGGTTCACATCGATTTCTAAAGGAGAGACATTAGCACGCCTAGAAAATCTTGCACACTTGAATCTGTCATCAAATTCCCTCAATGGAACAATACCTACTACCTTTGGGGACTTGAATGCGCTGCAGAATCTTTTATTGGCGTCAAACTCAATCTTGGGATCGATCCCAGAATCATTAGCTGCAGTTCCCGGTCTAATGCACCTCGATCTGGGGTCTAATCAGTTCAATGGGACAATCCCAAAGTTCATACAAGACATGAAGAAATTGAAGTACTTGAATCTTGGGAAGAATAGTTTCCATGGAGTTCTCCCCTTCAATGCAACATTCATAAAGAGATTGGAAGTGTTCAAGTTGGGTGACTATTCCAATCTTTGTTATAACCATTCAAAATTGGGCTCGAAAGCAAAGCTTGGGATTGCGCCTTGTGACAAACATGGATTGCCTATGTCTCCACCACCTGCTAAGGATCCATCTGACAATGATTCTAGATGATGAAGATTACAGTAATGTAGAGGAAAAGCATCATTTCCATGGGCCAAGTAAGATTGTTCTTGGTGTTGCAATTGGGCTTTCTTCAATTATCTTTCTCATTGTTTTCTTGGTTCTTTTGTCCAAATGTTGTAAATAATTTCGAAACCCAAATGATTTCTTAGGAAAATTCTGGGAGTTCTGATTTGAGATTATAATTTCGTATATCATATTATTTGATTAAGAAAGAAACATAAAAAAAGGAAAGGAGAACTCGATTGTGGGTGATTCTTTTGTAACTTTTTGTTTTATGTACTGGAATGTGGTTAAACTTAGAGGGGAAGTGTCTAAGTTTGTCACAAAATATTTTCATGGTTCTAAGCTTTCTTTATCCTTATTCATTTGTAATCTGTATTGTTCTTGAGATGTAAGAATTTTCTTTTCTGACACCATCAGCCTTTTATTTGTGTTATTATAGTCTATGTTACAAGTATTTTTAACGTCGAGATTGAGGTCTATGTGACAATTGTTTCACTGAAATGAGCATGACTCCTAACTGATTGGTCGGTGGACTTGTTTGGAATGCCTTAATTGGCATTTGGCTAAGTAGTTTTGCATTAAATATTATCTAGGCTTGGACTATCATTTAAAACAGATTGGTTAATATACAAATGCTGATCTTTGGTGTGTGATCACGTGAATGCAAGATGGTTAGTTTGCGTGATTGCGTCCTGCTGCACTAAACGATCACACCCCAGTTCAGCCACGAGTATATGTGAAATTCATCTTTATATGAAAACAATAGGTTTAAGATTAACTTTTCAGTTAGTGGATTAGTTAAGTTCTTTGGCATTATGTTTCTCGCATTAATGACCTCAATCTGCTGCTCCTCTGGCAAGTCCATTTACAGGTTCGTTCTTGAAATGGGTAAAATGGGAGTTTCTTGGATACATTCCGGGACAAATAAAAATGATTACCAAGTTAAAGGGATGCAGGACTCGATTTTTCTCAGTTGCTTTCAATCTCCATTCATCCATTTACATGGTACCTATTTTATTAGAGATGGGTTCGATGTTGAAGGTGAAACTTGATACATATCCTCCTTCTCTTAAAAGGGAGGATGCCATCACTATTCATCTTCAAACGGAGTATTCACACTAAATGGTTTCCAACTTTTTCTGCACTATTCATCACATATGCATAACAATGTGTATTGTTCATGCAGACAAATGAAATTAATGTGGCTGCTTTATTTGACTTACACACAAAAATTATGTTTACAAAGAAAGGAAATTAATGTGGCCGCCTCCCATTGTTGACTTAAACAAATAATTTACTGCAACGTTCCCTTTTGATACAATCATTAACCGTAGATGCCCTTAAAAAAATTATCTTTCTCCTAGACGATCACACCAAACTAAGAAGTAGAAATCTGCAAAAATAGCTCCTAGACGGAACGGAACAAGAAATCTGTCCGAAAAGAACAACAAATCCACGATCTCACCAAACTGGAAGAAGAAGTAGAAACCAAGCAAATTCGATAGTCGAAAGTGAGCTACTATTACGAGCTTTGTTAGGTTGGTCAGTTTTTTTTTTTTTTTTCGTATTGGGATCTTACTTATTGTTTCTTTTTGGAAGGACGATTTCATGTGCACAGGTTGTCCAAGTTTTAACAATTAGAAAAGACTTGAATATGTTCTCAAGCATTGAAGTGTTATTCGAAGTATGATTCTTAATAGTAACTTTTCTTCTGATGCAAGGTTTTATTTTGCCGAAAATCTTTTCTTTCCTCCTGATCATGTCTTTTCGGCAATTGCTTGGAGTATTCTTTATTATTCATGTGTTTGTGCATTGTGTGACTACCAAGGCATATACATTGCCATTGTACATTTACTTTCTTTCATGATAAGGGATTTGATTTTCTGATACCCCCATGGACGTTTAGTAGCAAGTGGACAAATGCCAGGTTGGTGAGCAGTAATGGATTTTTACAAGTTCAGAATTATGACTAATGATTATATACCTTAGATCATTATGTGATGATCCATTTTGTGGGGTAAGACATTGACTTTTTTGTATGCATGATTAGATAGTACGAACAATATTGTAAAAAAGAAGCTATTATAATGTCGAGTTACCAAACATTCATTATATATTAGCTCTAGGTCTTCCTTCAATGTCAGGTTTTTACACGATCCTAAAAAGTTAGAAATGATCGACTTCTTGGTACGTAGGATTAGATACTACGAACAATATTGGGAAAGAAAAAGGCTAATATCTTGTTGAGTTACCAAACATTCATTATGAGGGTGTTTAGTGGAGATTAAAATTTGATTTTTAGTAGATTTTGATGTATGTTTTCGAAATGTGTGGTTGAAAAGTTGTGAGACCCATGAAAGATGTGGTTAATATTATTTGTTTGACTTTGACTTGGATTAAAATCAGATTTTAATTCGGACCAAACAGTTCCTTCAATATTAGCTCTTCCTTCACTAGTAGGTTTTTACACGATCCTTTAAAAGTGAGCTAACTCCAAAAATCCTAATAGATGTTCAATTTTTTCAACCATTTCATTTTTTGGGTTACGTTACAAGTACATAACCCTTTACCTAATGGGTGTCACAATAGACAATTAGCGGCCCCTTCTTGGAGGTGCGTATGTGGGCCCAGGCGTCCACCCAATAGCGGGCCGCCATTTGTCCATTATGACACTCATTAGGTAAAATATTATGTATAAATATAATTTTTCTCATTTTTTTAATCAAGAATCGAACTCTGGATTTGTATCATAATTTATATCAAACAACAATTAAGCTCATAACTAACCAAGGGTTTAGCAACGCTGGCACGAGTTGGAAGGATAATAACATGCTACGGTTGCATCATTGCATTCAGCGAGACTATCCTTTTTCTTTTTCTTTATTCTCCTCGCTCCCTTATTTTACCATCAATTAAAACCGATTGAAGGAAAATAATTAATAATAAATTTGTTCAAACAAGAAATTAACTTGTTGTCGTTTTCTTAGTCGAATTCCAATTCGTTTCTCCCATGTGTAAAACAGTTCCTTTGAAACTAGATAATGTACACTGAATGTCTTTCCTTAGTATTTCCATGAACTACTTAAATAAAAAATAAAAATTTAATAAACAAATTGTTTTTTACTCTAACAATGAAAGCCTTTCGATTGACGATATTATTCATGAAATTGTGAACAACATAAATAAATGTGTCCCTTATCCTATGTTACGCAGTTCAGCATTTATCAATACCTAATAAAATGCTTCTATCGTTCGTACAAAATTGAAAGAACAATGACTATAGTACCAATGGTACATGTTCTCTCTGTTAAACAATTCAAAAAAAAAAAAAACAAAGAAGAAAAAATGGAGAAAACTAGGGTTTCATTAA
>CAIGRP010007629.1:0-13108 GCA_903798385.1 Fraxinus cuspidata
AAGAGCGAAAAAATCAACCAATTGATTTTGGAAGATCCAATATCAAGTCTAGATTAGTGGCCCAATGATAAAATCAAGAAGAAGACATCGATTTTGAAGAACCGGTGGCTAGATAATAATCTATTCGCATGCTTCTTGCATTTTTTTGTCATAAACAATTTACTATTTAACAAATGGATGTCAAATGTGCTTTTTCTTAACAGTTTTATTCAAGAAGAAGTGTTTGTTGAATAACCACCTGATTTTAAAAATCACAATCATCCGGACTATGTTTTCAAAAAGCTCTCTATGGTCTAAAACAAGCTCCTAGGGTTTGGTACGAGCGATTGAGTAAATTTATAATCTCAAATGATTTTTCAATAGGAAAAGTGGATACCACTTTTTTTGTTAAAACTCAAAAGAACGATATGATCATTGTTCAAATTTATGTTGATGATATTATATTTGGTGCTACTAATATCTTTCTTAATAAAGAGTTTTTAAGTACAAGAGCATGGAATTTGAAATGAGCATGATGGGGGAAGTTAAATTCTTCCTCGGCCTCCAAATTAAGCAAACTTGTGATGAAATTTTCCTCAATCAAAGTAAATACATATTGGACATACTCGAGAGATTCGACATGAATGATTTGAATCCAATGAACACACATGTGAGCACAAACATAAAATTGGACAAGGACGATCAATGTAGGTCCATTGATATAACAAAATATCGAGGTATGATCGGATTCCTTCTTTACTTAATCGCAAGTAGACCGATATTATGTTTAGTTTGTGTCTATGTACTAGATTTCAATTGAATCCTAAAGAATCTCATTTTAAGGCCGTGAAATGAATCTTTAGATATCTTAGTGGAACTAGAACTTTAAGGCTTTGGTATCCCAAAGGCACCCACATTGTTCTATTTAGCTATTCGGATGCTGATTGGGCCGGATGTATAGTCGATCGNTAGTGGAACTAGAACTTTAAGGCTTTGGTATCCCAAAGGCACCCACATTGTTCTATTTAGCTATTCGGATGCTGATTGGGCCGGATGTATAGTCGATCGGAAAAGTACTAGCGGAACGTACCATTTTTTAAGCTTCGCACTTGTATCATGGTTTAGTAAAAAATAAAATTTCATTTCATTGTCAACCTCCAGAGCTGAATATATCTCAGCCGCTAGTTGTTGTGCACAAGTTCTATGGATGAAACAATTTCGTAGTAATTATCACCTATCCTTTGATCATGTACCAATTATGTGTGATAACACTAGTTCCATAAACTTGTCTAAAAATTCTATTTTGCACTCTCGAACTAAACACATTGAAATTATACACCACTTACTAAGAGATTACACACAAAAGAAAGATACCGTGTTAGAATTTGTGAATAGGGAGAATCAATTTGTTGATATCTTCACTAAACCTCTTGCACTTGATCGATTCTCATATATTCGACGAGGCTTAGGTACCATTGATGAATCAAAGTACTCAACTAAGTTTTCTTTTATATGTGGTATTATTTTTAAAAAAAAAAAGAAAAGGAGGGGATCGGATGAGTGAATCAAACGTCCGGTAACTCCGTTCGGTTTGACAGAGAATTTTTAGCTCTGTCAATCGGACGTCCGGATGATGAACCAGACGTCTGGTACATTGCGGATATAACTCCTCTTTTCGAGAAACCAAACCCATTCTTCTCCATTTTTCTCCCAATTTTCTTCCTAAATCTCATCTCTTTTCTTTATTCTTCCCACTCAAATCATCAATTACTCCTCAAAATCAAATACGAATTACCTCTACACTTTAAATTCTTTCAAAATTAAAAATTTCATCCACTTCATTCCAAATTTTCCAAAAATTTAGAAACTTTCTTCTTCTTCTTCTTCTTCTTCTTCTTCTTCTTCATCTCTACGTCATTACTTTTTTGCAATGTCGGGGTCTAGAAGAGCGGGCAAAAGACTCAACAGCATGATGGTGCGATCTTCTCCACAGTCATTTGAACAATCCCCCATTTTAATAGGTAAAAACGTTGATTTTGCCTACTTACTATTGAAGCCCCTGTATTTCATATTAAAGATTGAAAACATGGGAGTGGGTGTCGACAGCTACTCTAGAAGAACATGCATATCCCCATCTCATGAAAGAGTTTTATAAAAATATGGTTATCACTCTCCCTCGAATGAGATTTCATTTTTACTCAAAAATATTTGTATCTTCGTCAACAAAGCTCTCATTCGTGATGTTCTTGAGCTTAAGCCATGTGATATTCAAATTTTTCTTCATAAAACTCATCCCACTTTTGAAAGGTATGACCCTTCCGAGGCATAGCGTTGGGTAACTAGAAAGAATTTTGAAAACATCACAAAACTTAGTGCAAATCAACTAACACTTCCATTTAAAGTTTTACAAAATATCAATTCACATGTGATTCTTCCTCAAAAATGTCATCAAGACGAGGTAAACATTTTTTTTCTATCCCCGATTCATTTCTTGTTGAGCGAAAATTAGATTTTCCAACTATTGCACTAAGTCTCATGAAATTGGTGAATTCCACGCGTCATCTTAAAGCTTTGCCTTACGAAATTCTTCTTACAAATTTTTTTAAGCATTTTAACATTCCACTACACAATGTGACATTTGTTAAACTTCTCCCTACCAACACTATCAACATCCAAACCCTTCAACGAATGAAAATAGTAATAGAACGTGGTCAATGGGTGGCACATACAAAAGGGTTCGATCCCATCTTGGGTCTATCGACTCTACCTTTTGAAGGTGATAAGGGTGACAATGCTGATGATATACCGCAAGTTTCGCACCCCTCTCACAATGTTCCTATCTCTAGTGCTCCTCGTTCTTCTCGACCGGTGGTTTTACATTTACTGAGGATGACTACAATCTTCTCAATGTCCGCATTGACTCTCTTACATCTTCGGTTGATGGCCTTGGTGGGATGCTTCAGGATTTCCAGGTTCAGTAAGCCACCATATGAGCTCAATAGGACGTCGTTCAAGCACAACAACCGAAAATGCAGGCTCACCAAAATGCCTTCTACGCTCACTTCTATGCACTTTTTCCTCCACCGTCTCCTCTGGAGCTGTAGTTATCGATTTTATTGCTATTTGAGATTGTCTTTAGGTTTCTATGCCTTACCTACAATCTTTATGTTTAGCTTTTTTTTTTTTTTACATCATTATCTATGGCTATTTCTTTTATGATCAATGCTAAGGTTATTATGATCCATATTTTGCCTTATGCTTTTTGTCTATGCCAAAATGGGGAATGAAAGTGAGATGATTATGCACGCATGATTTCATAATATGCTTGGAATATATGAAAATGGGGGAAAGAAGTAAAATCATTTATATACTTTGAATGTATGGTTATCATTTTGTAAAAGACAAGGGAATACAAATTGCATGATAAATTGATATCAATTGCTCAATCCTATTCTGCAAATCATCTTACTTTTCATAATAAAAAAAGGGGTAAATTGTTTACCTATGATCGATCTTATGTTTCGATTATAACAAACAAAGTATATTTTTTTTATCTCTAATATTTATATTCAAATCTTCATTTTTAAATGTTGTGAATTTCATGGAAATTGAGTATTCAATCAAGCTTGGAAATTGAGCATTCTCAATCGAGCACTCGTGCCAAAACAAAATCTGAGACAAAATCAAGCACTTGTGCCAAGTTCAAAATAGAGCAAAAAATTGTGCACTCGCGTTAGAACTATATTTTGAACTCACTTGTAAAGGTAAAATACTTCAATTCTTATCAATGAATCATAACAAGCTCATAAGTTCAATTTTTGTGCACGAGATAAACTTCTTACAAAAGCGCTCGCATAAAAATTATTTTCAATATGACGACTATTAAACCCTTTACCAATGATATTTATTAAAATGAATGTATCCCTCAATAATTTACACTTGCTAAATTAATCAAGGAAGGAGAAAACTGGAAATTTCTGTTCTGGCGGATGTTCGGTGGCCCCAACAGTCAAATTCCAACTGTTCTGATTTCTGATGCACAACGGCTATTTTCAGTCGTATGGTTCAGTAGCGAACATTCGGTGGGGGTCGTCCAATTGGTCATAACGTTTTGTATTTTGACTACTATAAATGCCACATCACTTTACATTCAACAACACACATTCAAGAGCATTCAAGTGATATATTTTTTAGCAAAAATATTATTGATTTCTCATGTCATTTATTATTAAATCATTTTAGCTTTGAAAAACTTTTGATCAAATTAACTTTTGAAAATCATTCTACACGTCAAATTTTTTCATACCTAACACTTGAGCTTCATTCATTTCTATTTATTAAAGTGTTAGCCTATATCTCTTTGTACTTAATTGTGATCATACATTTATTAAGAGAGAAGTTTCAATTTGCAAAATCAATTCTCTTTAAACTTGTGGGTCGTGTTGAGGTCCCGTAAAGCTCAACGTTGTATAAAGATCGGTGCTCCTTATTTGTAAGTCACCGAAAGCTTTGTGTAAAGGGTTGGATTTTACCAAAAGTCAATCATTATAGTGAAATTGGCCTTACTCGTGCCGGAGAGCTTGGTAACGGAGGATGTAGATAATTGCGTTGGATCGAACCTCCATAATTATATTGTTTGCACTCTCTATCCCTCTTTACTTATTGCTTTCATATCCGTGCTTATTATTTGAATTAATCTATTTAGTTAATAGATTAAATATTCGAAAATTTTTTAAAAATCAATTCACTCCCCTCTTAGTTAGCTATTCTTGGACTATCAGTATTTATAAAGAGCGAAAGTTTTTAATTGGAGAAAGACAATTGTTGGCAAAAAATATCTTTGTAATTAGGGGTTGGGGATGGAATGGGTGGAGGTTAGGTGAGTGCGATGGATATTATTTTATAATTACATATATTGTTATGTATTAATATATTTAAATTATCACCTGATTTATGAAAAGTATTTTATAAGATTGTTAGTTGTGAAATGTAAATCTTATAGTCTTGTACTTATATATTTTTCCCTTACTTTTCTTGATACTCCGGACAACGAAAAGGAAGTAATATGGGCCAAGGACAAAAGTTTAATTTGAGTTTAGATTGATCCCTCTGCAATCTCCCACTGCAATTTAATTGACCATGATTAGTGACTACCTCATTCCTTTGTGATTAGGGATGTCATGTTGGACAAGCCACTCGTCAACTCAATTCACTCTTGAGGCAAGTCATAGAGCAAGCCAACCTGACATTTTCCTTGTAAGCCGGGTAGTTTACTTTTACAGGTTGGCCCCCTTACAAGGTGAAATGGTTAAGACAATATTTGAACCCATTTTTGTTTTAAAAAAATTATTAAAAATCTAATTTCTATATAAACCAAATAGAGACTATATAAATGTCAACTTTGGATGATGTCTTCTTGGTCAAAAGCATATTTTACGACATGCTTATATGTTGAAAAATAGGAACTCTTTTAGAAATTGCAGAGTAAGCCCTTGTAACATCCTTTACTCTATCAATAAGTTTATAAATAGCTATGGAAGCATTGCACGTGATTTGTGGTTAGAAAATCTCATCCTTGGGCCATTGATAATTAAATTTATCCAGTTGCCAATTAAGATTTATAATGATTGACTTGTATTGAAGCAATTTTCTTCATCAAGTATAACTTCCGTTCTAATAGATCGACATAGACTTGACATTGGGATCACAGGGTAAGTGCTATTGTCTATGCTACACTTTATCATCATGTGATCATGTTAGCTTATTTTCCAAGTTTACGACCACAATATGTGTTTATGTGTATTACCAAACAATGATGGCCATGAATTATTTGGACACATTGTTGATCTTTTTTTTTTACGCAGTTGACGTGGACAACAAATACTGAGCACACTCGTGTCCACGCAAGCTAATTCCAACATGTAAAGATAGGTACAAATTACTAGTCGACATTATCTCAAATTTGAACGTGGGAGAAACTTGATATCACGAGACAAATATGTTTGGATGCCGGCAATATATATGGGCGAGATTGCACGATAAGGAACAATCAAAAAATAAATAAACAAAAGATCAAAATCAAACATCTAACTTTTGCAACCGTAGATCAAACTAAAAAAAATAATAATAATATAGCTTGTAATCGATACAAAGGGGGATATTTATAGTGTTACATGTGAAATAGTGACCATTGGATGAGAGACATGTGACCTCATCTCCTTTACCAAAGCATCTCATCCTAGGTGTCAATTTTAACCCAATTAGCATGTGATGCATTAAATGCTCCCAAAAGGGGCATGTAAAGACATGTACATAATACTAGTCGACAATATCTCAAATTTGAACATGAGAGAAACTTGATATCACGAGACAAATATGTTCGGATGCCAACAATATATATGAGCAAGATTGCACTATAAGGAACAATAAAAAAATAAACTAAAGATCAAGATCAAACATCTAACTTTTGCAACAATAGATCAAACTAAAAAAAAGAGAGAGATTATATAGCTTGTAGTCGATACAAATGGGGGTTTTTTATAGTATTACATGTAAAATAGTGATCATTGGATGAGGGACACGTGACCTCATCTCCTTTACCGAAGCATCTCATCATAGGTATCAATTTTGACCTAATTATCCTGTGGCGCATTAAATGCTCCCAAAATGGGGCATTCATCCTGTAATCTATGCTGACAAGACAGAGTCATTTTCTCATTACAGGGGTCAAATCAATTATTCCAACAGGATTTTATCAATTCAGAATCTTTAAATGTGGGTCGTCGCTTGCCGTAGTTGAGTTTCGGATTCGGATTCGTTGAACCTCACTACTTTAGAATAGGAGTTTCGTTTAGGCCTCGAATTTAGCTTCAAAGGAGGGGCTTTCACATTGGCAAAAAGAGCTCCGACGGATCGACCATGTGGGGTGCCAGATGGCAAAGCATAACAATAGTCCCACAAGTCTGCGTATGGTCATTTATGTCATATGTGGACTTCTGTTTTGAGCAAATTTTCATTAAAACATGTTTTCCTATCATGAATAGGTTTTCAACCAATACAATAGTCTTCTAAGTCCAAGTATATATATTAATATTATAGTAGGAGTTAGAAGTTGAACGTGATTCTCGCATGTCATCTTATCTTTATGTAGTGATGAACTACTGAAATTTGTTTGGTGAGCTGGACTAGGAAATGCAAAACTGTTGAGAATCCTTAATTGAAGTAGCTGAAATTTGTTTGGTGAGCCGAAATAGGAAAATGTTGAAATGTCGAGGCTTCTTAATTGAAATAAAGCATGCTTTTGATAATATACCAATAATTAATGTTTTTGTACGTTACCAAGAAAAGACAAATGAATCGTTTTGACTTCCAATACACATACAACCATTACCTATCGAATGTGCAATGATAGCTACTTTGCTGTATTTTAAGTCTGATATACCGAGGTTCATACGTGAGATACACGCATCAATTTCAAGCGTTAATAAGGAAAACTATTTGAATTCAATACCTTGGATGTAGTTAAAAATGAACGCTTAAGTGAAATAGATCAAGATCCAATGATTGAGCTTCATCTTCTCTTCTTATAAAAGCCAAAATCATGCCTTGTGTAAGTTTTTTTTACCTTTGCGAAAATCTCCAAATTTCTCCAGCAATCAAAAAACTTTTTTGATCATTTATGTTCTTCGATGACGTTGCATTCCTAGAGCTTCTTTTCATTTAGGTACTTTCTCTGTCTTTCCATTCTTCATTCCATCATTTTTCAATTACCATGGCTTCTAGGTATAGTGGTAGTAGTGGGAAGGTAATCATTACTAGGGTTGGGAAGCAGGCAACGTTTGGGGGATCGGACGGAGGCTTTTGGACAAGACAGGGTGGGGGCTAAAAGAATCCCTTTTGCTATGACATCTGCAAAATTGGTTGAACTCAAAGAAAAATATAGAATCCCAAATTTCATAGAACTCTTAGAACCCGAAGCCCACGAACATGCCTGCTATCCGAGGCCGGGATGTGTGGTCGTTAGTGAATTTTCGTTTAGGGTATGTATGTCTCTACTTCTACACCCATTTTTTAGGGCGGTGTTGAGGTCTTATATGTTGGGTCCCACCCAATTATTTCCAAATGGGTGGAGCCAGTTGATTGGGGCATACTTCCTTTAGAAGGAGAGCTCGCTTGGCGATGATACGTCCCTCCATCTCTTCCAGACTCTTTTCCATCCCCTAGTACTTGGGAAATGGGAGTTTAAGGGGTGGTATTACATGAATCCTTGAGGGGCCCATTCCTCTTTTGTAGTAGGTTTGTCCTCTTTCCATAAAATGGTAGAAGAGTGGTAGATTTGGGTCATGGAGAAGTGGCAGATGGTTGAAGAAGATAAGGCCCCATTATGTACAGTGTTGACCCAGTACTTAGGAACCCGTGAGTTTCTCTTTTGAAATTTGTCATTTGCTTATAAATTCATCAAATGCTCCTTGGTTTGTAGTTTTAGGGACCCATTTTGAACTCTCCTACACTGAGTGGGACGTCATCAAAGACATCTATAGACGTCTTCAAAGGTCACACCACTTTGATTGCCTAATTGAACGCAACATGTTCTTCCTTGACTTCGGATTGATGGCTTCAAAGAGTAAGTAATGATGTCCCATTAGAGTTTAAGGGGTGGTATTACATGAATCCTTGAGGGGCCCATTCCTCTTTTGTAGTAGGTTTGTCCTCTTTCCATAAAATGGTAGAAGAGTGGTAGATTTGGGTCATGGAGAAGTGGCAGATGGTTGAAGATAAGGCCCCATTATGTACAGTGTTGACCCAGTACTTAGGAACCCATGAGTTTCTCTTTTGAAATTTGTCATTTTCTTATAAATTCATCAAATGCTCCTTGGTTTGTAGTTTTAGGGACCCATTTTGAACTCTCCTACACTGAGTGGGACGTCATCAAATACATCTATAGACGTCTTCAAAGGTCACACCACTTTGATTGCCTAATTGAACGCAACATGTTCTTCCTTGACTTCGGATTGATGGCTTCAAAGAGTAAGTAATGATGTCCCATTAGATGCACTAAGTATAGTATTGATTTTAACATTGTCTTTGCTGCTTGCAAATGACCTTGAGAGGAAGAAGTACCCCACCCCTGACATGGCTTCTATATTGAGAGCCACTTCTATATTGAGCACAAGGGCTTTGACGCCCTCCTTTGAAGCCGCCAAGTATGTTAGTGAAAATTAGAATGCCTTAGCAAAGAACATGTTGAGAAAAGTGAGGATAAAGGGGCACAGAGGATTGATAAGGACAAGGGGAAGGTGGAAGAGCCTAAGAAGAAAAGAAAATTGTCCTATAGCACTGACCCTACTTCTGGGAAGTTCGGCACAACCAATGCCCAAATGGCAAAGTAGACCCCACTTCCGCCATCTTCGAAGCTGATGAAGTCTTTTTTTACTACTATTAAGGCCCAAAAGCCTAGAGAGGCTGGAGAAGATGCTATGAATGAGGTAGAGCAGACCATTGTGGCTGTAAAGAAGACTCCACTGGCGAGGACCCCTGGAAAGTCCAGAATATTTTTGGTTGGGCAAGATGGGGAGATTACCCCAGCAGTGATGGACATGCTACCATCTAAGGTCCAGGGTGCTACTACAAATTTTTACAAGTTTTGGACTAAGAGGTGGCAGAACTATGTCTCCACCTGTGATACGATGAATCTGGTAGCTACCTTGGTAAGCCAAGTGCCAGGCCAGATGAAGAAATGAAGAAAATAAAAGCAGATGAGCTAAGTTGGATTCTGCCCTAGCGGAGATCGACGCTCTAAAGAAGAGATTCCACGAATCCCAGTGCGAAGTGGCTTCCTTGATGAAGAAAGTTGAAACTTCAAAAAATCATCAGAAACTAAAGTTGAAGCTCTAGAGAAGGCCAACTTGGAAAATGCTGGGCTGAAGAACGCAAATGGTTTCTGGAGACCCAAATTAGGTACTATATATAGGATGTTGAGCAGGCCAAGGCTGATGCTCACATAGTAGGTGAGGAGGCAGTGAAGGACTACATTGCCAACTTCCACTTGATGCACAAGTATCAATGCTTCAACGCCTATTGAAGGAGGTTTGCATATGTTAAGGTAGTAGACAGGCTAAGAGAGCTTTATCCAAAACTCAATGCTTCTGAACTAAAAGCAGAGTTTTTGGAGGATGTACCTCAGATGCAGTCGAAGTTAAAGGTACAGTAGATGACCAAGAGGGTGCTCTTGAGGACGAAGCTTCAAGACAAGAAGTACCTATTGTCGGAGCGCCTACTACTAAGGTTTATCAGAGTCTTCTTCTTTATTAGCCTAATATTTAGGAAGAGTATGAGATGGGTTTGCCTGATCCCTCACCATTTCTTTCCTCCCATGGCGCCTATTTCTAGGCGGGGTAGCATGAGCGGCATGTCTTTACCTCTCTTCTAGTTGTTGGGTCGCATGAGGTGGTGGATGTGGCCTATTTCTAAGCCAAGGAGGTGGCTAAGATGACTTGTGTCTGGTTTCCACGGGACTGATTCTGTCAAACACACTAAAGGACCTTTGTGGCATATTTTCTGGCTCGTATTCGGGGGAAATATTATCCTCCATGTTAGCCTAGGCCTTGGTGGGTCGGCACGAAGTGTAGTTTTAGGAGATGCCAACTCTCACTTCTCTTTTAAGAGGACTCACTTCTCTAGCCCGCCTGGGAGATGGGGCCATCTGGCTTTAGATTTCATCCTCACGCTGACAGTATCTTTACGTACAAAAGGGAAAATTGAAGGACCTTTCTGACCTTGCATTTGCATGAGGAGTTCTTGTATAGCTATGTTTTGGTAGGTGATAGTTATCATGTTAGCTGCCATGATTGCAATATCCCTGGTGAGTTGAGCGACTACCCTTATCCTACCGTTGGGGCTACGCTGACCCACTTGGGCTACTGCTTGTGAGACCTCTTCATTTGGATTTCTCTTACCCTCTTAGAAGGGACAGCATGATCTGAACCTATTTTTCCTTTGGTAAATTATTAGATTTCTCCAAATTTTGGGGCTTCTACTTGTTCTTTTTCAAGAACAAATAATTTCTCAAGGGGAATGCCCAACTATTTTTTCGATAATTTTTTTCCTCGAGAATGTTCATGGTTATAATGGTGTTTCCCACAGACAAAGCCAATCTGTTGACCTCATTTTTTGCATAGTTGACGTGGGAAATAGATACCAGGTCCACCCATGTCAGCACAAGTTAATTACAACATGTAAAGATAGGTATAGATTACTTGTCAACAATATCTCGGATTTGAACGTGGGAGAAACTTGATATCACGAGAAAAATATGATCGGGCGCTAACAAGGTTTATGAGAGAAATTGCTTGATAAGGAACGATCAACAAAAAATAAAACTAAAGATCAAGATCAAATATCTAAGTTTTGCAAAAAAAAAGAAAAAAAAAAGGATCAAACTAAAAAAGAGAATACATAGCTTGTAGTCGATATCTTAGCATTACCCCAAATGACACAAAAGGGGGATATTTATAGTGTTACATGTGAAATAGTAACCATTGGATGATGAGACATGTGACCTCATCTCCTTTACCGAAGTATCTCATCATAGGTATCAATTTTGATCCAATTAGCCTGTTGTGCATTAAATGTTCCCAAAAGAGGGTAGCTATCCTATAACCTATGCTAACAAGACAAAGAAATTTTACTCATTACAAGGGTCAAATTAATCATTCCAATAGGATTTCATCAAATTAGGACCTTCAAATGTAGGTCATCACCTGTCATGGTTGAATTTCGGATTTGACTCCGTTGAACCTCATTACTCCGGAAAAGGAGCTTCATTTAGGCCTTGAATTTAGCTTCAGCGGAGGAGCTTCGGTAGGGTCATTTTCATGAAACCGCTTTGGTAAGAGTGGACTTTGGTGGATCAGGTTTAAATGGACTTTGGTAGGTCATAATTCACATGGGATGCCACATGGCCTCAGCAAGAAGAGCTTCGGTGGATCGGCCGCATGAGGCGCCAGATTGCAAAGCGTAAACACATCATGTTTGACGATGATATTCATTTATCCAGTATTTTTCAATGTGATCAAAAAATATTTGTAAGTTTGTATTAGCCATGAGCTCGGCGTCTAGAACTTTACTCGATGTAAATGAAGGAAATTAAGTTAGAATTTACCTAATTTTTGAACCAGCATTGAAGTCTTATTGTACATATTTGTGGAAGTTGACTAAAATTTATCGTACCCCTTTCAAATTCCAATGTCTATGTGTGTATCCTAGGATCCCTAATTATCGTGTGACATAGTAGCTACTACAAAAATTATAGGTGTGTGTTGAAATATATATGCAAGCTATGCACCTATGACAACATCTAGAATCTGGCGTGTGCACTGGCAGTGTGAAAATGGAATTTGTGAACTGCTAATGTACACCTATGGGACCATGATTGGGTTGTTATAACTGTATAGATTCTCACGTACATAGTTAGCACATGTGAGCTACACCTTTCTTGATTGCTCACTACTTCAAGAGTGTATATAAATTGTATCTTGTTCACTGTGTAATTTTAAGTTAAAAATACCTTCAATATACAAGTGTGCTTCTATTTTATCTTGGTCTCAGAACTTCAATGGCAAACACTGGGTCCAATAATAATGCACAATCAGCTCAGCCAGTTTCAAGCACACTGATGCTTTCAAATGTAATTATTTGGTGTTAATACTTTGATTGAATGACTGCATCCATTTTCCATTAAAGATGCTACAATTTATAGTTACAAAATGATCTAAATATGGTAGTTCTTATGTATGGTACAAATATATATATATATATGTGTGTGTGTGTGTGTGTGTGTGTGTGTGTGTGCGCGTAAAATTATTGGGCATAATCTTCTTCAATTTTTTTCAATCTTGTTAACATCTCCCCTCAAATTGATGCTGGACGATCGAGAAGCATCAATTTGTGCACAAAAAACTGATGTCGTTGTTGATTCATCGCCTTGGTAAAGATATCAGCAGTCTGAACATCAGATGTGATATGTGGTAGAGTAATAAGACGACCATCATAAGCCTCACGTATAGAGTGACAATCCACTTCAATGTGCTTAGTGCGCTCATGAAATACTGGGTTAGCAGCAATCTGAATG
>CAIGRP010007638.1:0-18997 GCA_903798385.1 Fraxinus cuspidata
GTCATCGAATTTGCATATTTATTTCTCGTATTACATTTTGCATGTATATCTTGTGTATCTAATTAGTTTGAGACTAAATGTTTCAAAAATCAATTCACTCCCTTTTGGTTAGTTATTCTAGGTTATCAACTTCTTCCTCGCTACCAATAGATCTCTCGATTTTACTCGAAAATCTAAATTTTAATTTCTCACGTGAAGTCCATTTTGTCACCATCTTGCCAAGTTCTTGTTGTCCTTTCCATAACCCGAGAAAAGCCCGAGCTAAACCAACCCGTGGGCTGTGTCACTGGCCATTTCAGATCACCGATCCTAGTTTTATTTTTAAAAAAATTAAAAATAGATTTTAAATTCACATATATAAGTGTTTTGAGCTATATTTTCATTTTCATTTTTCTATTCATTTCCAACCATACATTTTTCAATAAAATAATATTGTTCATTATATCAATAACTTTTCTTTTTTTTCAACTACATATTCACCATCACATGACAAAAAAATACATTCTCTCCTAAAAAAATGCTCATCAAACACAACCTAAATTGTACAAATTTTAAATTCTTTTAAAAATTTAGATTTATCACGAAAAAAAAAGAGCCGGCTTGGGCGGGCTTGGCCCGCTTAGACCCGAGCTGCTCGGGTCAAGCTTTCGTTTTTTGTCCAAAAAAAGCCCCAACCGTTTTTGCTCGAGTCGAGTCGAGTCCGAGCTTTCAATTTCGGCTCGTGGTTTGACTTGATTCGATTGACACCCCTAAAATAATATCAAAGAGAAAGCACTAAAATTGTGTGTTATTTAACTAATGGAAATTGTTAGATGCAAACAATTCTTTGCCAGCTGTAGTGCAAAATTTTAAATTTGATTATTTTGTTATGTTCTCAATGTGAACATTTATTATCTTTTGTCCATTCCCAGATTTTGATTAAGGAGTGGTGCCACTTGTAGGGTCATGTGATGATGGTACCTCAAAATGAGGGTGCTTGTGAATAAAGAATATAGGAGACTTAAGCATGTAATAAGCGAAAATGAAAATATTATTTGTAACTCTACCGGGGAAGGCCCAATAGTCTATCCTCTTTGTAGCTTGAGAATGTTAAAAAAAAAAAAGGGTATTGTCCATTCTGATTATATACATTGGCTTCCCCCAACCCAATTAAATTTTTTGAGGGTAAAAAATAAATAAAATTATAAGTAAAAATAAAAAATATGTAATTTTTTATTTATTATTATTTTTTACATATTAGCCGTGTTTTAAAAAAAAAAATGTCTGATCCTAGATCTGCCCTTGCACAAAACTAGATTTGAATAAAAAAATTAGTAAATTTTGATAAAAGTTGATATATAATGTTAAATGTATAGTTGAAAAGTTGATCAAAAATTTGAATCTCATGAAACTTGTAGTTAAAACTGAAGTTTGAACAACTAAAAAGTTGATAAATTTTTAGTAAATAAGCTAAAATACATTCATTTTGTATTTAGTATAATGGTTTTCATCGTGTATACTCGTCAAAATTTGCTAAACATTCAAATTGGAATATCAATAACGTATTAGTTAACAATATAATGAACATGAAAAATAACACAATTTATTTTAAAATATAATAATTTTAAATTAATGCAATAATTTTATTGACTTCTTCTAAAAGAGCTGAGATGATAATATATGGTGAATCAGAAACAACTAATTGAGCATGAGTAAAAATTTAAAAAGAAAAAAAAAATCGTAGCTCTCCTCTGTCCCCCAAAATGCTCAAATATTACCTCGTCTTCCAGCTGATTTTATGTAGCGGAACTTAAGGATGACGACAACATGTTTTCCAAAATTATTTTTTTACAAAAAAAAAAAAATTTACTTTCTAAGCTGACGTCAACTTTCTACTGATCTTGATACAAAAAATAAATGTATAGTGATACTATTAAATTACGTTCACACGAAGAATATTAGGCAACCCAATTAAATGAAAAATTGATTTAGTCCAGACATCATCATAATTTACAAGCTACTCTATGATTTAGTCCAGACATGCTACTCTATGCAATTCTCAAACTTAAAACATAAAATCTGGATTTTCAAAGACGAAATTATACTGTCTCGACCAAACGAATAACCATTTTCATCCGGGTGCAGAACAACATCTCAAGAGATTATCATCGATAATCATAGAGGAGGAAGTACTAATCAGGTAGAGATTTTGCTGGAGAACTTCAACGATTCAGCTGTTTTGGAGACTCCATCAACACGAAATCAGAAAAACTATCGTTCATCCATTCCGTAAATGGTAGTTTTGGCGATTTGGGAGATCCCCAAGAAAGTGAAGAATGGCCAGGAATCTTGGTTTTCCGGCAACTAGAAACTTGATCTTCAAATAGAAGCTCCGGTATCTCCATTTCCAAGTGCTCCACAGGACTCTCAAGCTGAAATATCCACCATTAGTTCACATTTGTTTAAGTGCTGCATCCAAATGTTCAACTCTAAGAAATTTCGCAACTCATCCATCAAAAATATTCAGCCTTTTTTGAAATCACTAGAGGATTGGAAAAGACAGAGACGAGGTGTTGTACGAACAAGAAGAAGAAAGAAAATGATTGAAACCTACCTTTGGCTTAGACGACGATACAAATGCCCTTGGAGATGATGGCCCCATAGGAATATCTGAATTCAGAAAACGTAACCAATTATATAGTGTGTGTGTGTATATATAGCAAAAAGAAGCTGATAATGTGGTGTGGTAGCCTCCTTTATTACCATTATCTAGTCCGATGACTGACTTCAGAAAATAATCCACATCCATGGCCTTTCTCTGGATTTTGATGCACTCATGATGATTGTGCAGGAATCCCTCCTCCTCAATGCAAACGGGAATATTTTCTTCAGCAACGGGATTCAACTTTTGACCCTTCTTTGGAACCACCTGCAAGGATGGCTTCACAGAGTTCGAAAGGTCACTGAGTGCTTTCCTACCACCTGCTTTCCCACCAACAACTGACTTAGTTTTAGAAACACTGAGATCTCTCTTCGTTCGGAGCATGGTAGCATTTCTCGAGTTTGATATGTCATTAAGAGCTTTTCTTGCACCAAGCCCTCCTTTCTTATCTGCCTTGATGACATCAGTCTTACCCCCGAGAGTAGCACCTAAACTAGACAGCAATATGTTAGCCGATGCCTAACCAAGAAACGCCAAAAGACAATTTTACTCCCAAAGATTACAATTAGCAATTACCATTGGAGGGGATATTGAGATTCTGATTCTGAATCAGGTGACTAGCTGGGGTTGCCATGAGTGCTACAATCAGTAGAATTATCTGCATTTCACACAGTTCTGAATTAGTAACATAACCCGTAAAGACAAAGTTAAAAATCTAAACATGGTTCATTCGAGATATACCAATAAACAATATAACCATTATCTAGTTCTAGATTTCTAGTAGAAGTAATTGATGCTAAATATCTAAACTTTATTTTTCACGATAAATCATTTAAACATCGATTATGCTACATGTACATTACCATTTACAGATTGATTTATATACACATGATGTGGTGAGATATGATTGAGTCGGAATTTCTTTAACCAAATAAATAAATAAAAAAAAATCTTCACTCTCTTCTTTGACACCTCATATATCTGTAAAACTTTTTGTAACTCGTTATATACAAGTAGAATTATTCTTTAAACATTTAGGCATTCAAATGTGTGTTATTGAAAGCACCGGAAGAAACCGAGTCTCAATTGGAGCATATGTAAATATTATGTTGGAATCAAAGGAAAAAGTAGATGTGAGGTTTCAAGGCACGCAAGCTGATTGTACATACATTCGTCGCTTCCATTGATAATTGATATTTAACAAGTAAATTAAAGCACTTTGTAATGCCAGCATCGACATTGAGTAACGAGATTTATGTACCCCGGTAGTCCTGGCCATAACAGTTGGATACTAGGTGCAATGTGTATCAATCCGTGCAGCAAAGTTGTGTAGTTAACACGTGTCCTGTTTGACATAGGATTTTTTGCCCTAATCACTCAAAGGATTTTTCACTTTCGCCTAATTGCTTTTGTTTCCTGGTTGTAATTTCATGCCATCTAAAATCATCACAAAACTATCACTGGATACAACACAAAGTATTTGCAAAAATTGAAAATTCTCTTAAATAATCACACGTCTAAATATTTCAGTTGCCAACATAGGCAAAAAATTTCTTCACGATACCTGGTCCCGGATTACCTTGTTTCATACTATCTATAAAATCAGTAAACCACAATGGTATTGCTTGATACAACACAAAGAATTCACACAACTAAAAAATCTGGCTGCCAACACAGGCCGAACTTTTCATCAGCTTCATATTCCATCACTTCAAAACATACTGTACGTAGTACAATGCGATATATATATGGCTAGATCTCAGCCGAACTAAATCCTCAAAATTGCTACCAAAATAACTCTCGCCACCAGTATACCATTTTCATATTCTTAGCCTAATTTATTTTTTCAAGATATAACATAAAAGGTGAATTTCTTAACTAAAAGTCACTTCTTCAAAATTAATTAACTTCATCATTCCTGAAAATTTTCCCTTTCATTATCTAAAATTTCCATTACCTTTCTTGATCAGTGAATACTCATTTCATACAACATAATTGAAGAAAATCAGAATAAAAATCAGTCAATTCTATAACCTCGAAATTCAAAATCCCATTGAATCTACGAAAAATATATAGAGAATCAACCGTTCTTCGAGATTCCCAAATTGTAAGATAACTTTAAAATTTTGTCTTAAAAATTAAAAAGGGAAAAAGAAAATGAAATCAGATATCAAATTAGGGTTTTATTGAAACGAACTCCAACATAAGCCCTGGTGAATATAAATAATAAACGTGGAATTTTTTAACATGCTTATCTACTTTTCAACAGAAAGTCCTCTCTATTTCAAGAAACCAGGGTCTAAGAGGAAAACTTACGGAATTATCTTCGATTTGTGCGAACTTTCTTTGCCTTTCTACAGAATTCTGTATGTCTTTCTCTTTATTTGCTAGAAAATCTCTTGATTATTGCTTGGAAATTTCCTTTTCTTTGGTGGCGATTTCTTGAAAATTTTCAACGGACAAATTGTGTTGAGAGGACTCCTTATAGAGAAGTGACGAACCAACGGTCATATTTTGCCTCTCAGAAGAAGGCTCCGTTCTTAGCGAATTTATTATAATAATGACATTCGTTTGTTTTTGTTTTTGTTTTTTTTTAACTTTTTAATTTTTGTGTCTTCCCCTTTATTTTTGGTTCAATCATGTGTCTTTGGTCTAATTATTTTTAGTTTGGTTGATTATATTATCACTACAATTTTTTATTTGATACACCACATTTTAATTAAAGTTAAACTCTTCAATTATTGCTCGTTATAGAAATTATTATTTTTATTTTTTCCGTCGATTTCTTCTTCAACTTTTTATTAATTAATATGTCTCGTCTTTAATGATTATTTCAAAATATTTTATTTTCATACTTTGAAATGAGAGTTAAAATTTTTTGCACTTCTTATTTATTTATTTTTTAAAAAATATTATGAAAAAATATGTTATTTTACACTATTTCAACAAACTTTTTAATATAATATTGTTATCAAATATAAAAAGTGTTAACTGATGAAAAGTTTGAGAATAAGAATGATATAAAAATCTGTCAGAGACATAAATATTATAATGAATAAAGATTAAGAACTTTAAATGAAATGTAGTTCAAGAATAAAATTTTTGGTGTGAATATAATTACCCATTTAGTTTTATATATGTTTTCAATATAACATTTGTTTTGTCCCTACTATTTTCAAAATGCATTTATCTTTTTTTTTCCCCAATTACACATTTTTCAATAAAATAATATTACAAACAAATTCAAAATATTTTCTTATTTTTTAACTATACATTCACTATTGAATCGTTATTCCAAAACACATTTTTGACAAAAATATAAAAATAAAATGGGGCTCAGATAGACTCTATAATAAAGTTCTCATATTTAATCCTGATTTGGTATAAATTTAAATCTAGATATTAATCTAAGTTAAAATCAACAATTAATTTTAACCACATATTTTATGAAATTCACAACTTTTCAACCCCACATTTTATCAACTTTTATCAAAATTTACTAAACATCTGATCTTATTATAAGTTAAAGTCAATAATTAATTTCGTTTACATATCTAATGGGACTCATAAGTCATAACTTATCAACTATACATTTTTTCAAATTTTTTTTAATCAAAAATTACTAAAAAAATTTGATTTAATCCCCACCAAATAAGGACTTGATAAAAAAATTGATATTGCTTTCAAGTTTAATTAAAATGCTATTTTGAAAATAAATTGATAACTATGAAAAGAGTATGGAATTTCACATTGATAGACAAGTGGTCTATGTTTCGCTCATGTTTGTAAATTATTTATAAATACATTGTTTATTCACATATTTTGGAAAATATATAAGTAATGTTTATTATTACCATTTATTTTTATTTATTTATGACTTAAATTATTTATAAACCCTTCGCAACTATGTTCTTAATATAGTCTAGTTAAATAATGCTAGAGTATCAGTCTGGTGACTACAATTGATGTGTTCAATTAATGGCGTGTTTGATAGATATTATTAAGCAAATAATATGTTTTAAATAGTGATATATTAATAAATGTGTAGTTAAAAAGAAAAGAAAAGTTGTTGATGTGATGGAAAAATATTATTTTATTGAAAATGTGTGATTGAAAATGAGTTTTGAAAAAATATATTTTTAGAGAATGTATGTCAAACAGGGCTTAAATGAATTATGTGATATTACATTTAATTGAATCTATTATTTAATGTCACACAATTACGATCAAAATTGGTGTTGACGCCAATGGTATTGAATAACATTATTCTTACTTAAAAAGTTTTTACAAATGACAAAATTTATATCCCCGATAATCAGCCCATGTTATGTTAGTTTGGTCTATAAATTATTATAATGACGTCGAATCATTTTGTAGACTCAGATGATTTCTCATATTCGTATAAGAATGGGTGTGTCGTGTGTGTTCCGGCCATTTAATCCCCAATGGGTGTCCCTAATGACTGATACGTTCTCATTTTCATCTATTTTGTGTCATGATCATGCACTGATTTTAACATCTTCATTATGTCAACTTTTTGTCACTGGACGATTAAACTTGTGTGTTTAATAAGAGGGTATTTGGTAGGGATTAAAATTAGATTTTTAATAAATTTTGATTATAAGTTTTTTAAATGTGTGGTTGAAAAATTGTGGGACCCACGAAAGATGTGATTAATATTGATTATTTGACTTTGATTTGAATTAAAATCATATTTTAATCCGGACCAAACATGGGCTAAACAATAGAGTAGCAAAATTAGAAGTATTAATCCCCAATTTATGACTTATGTAGCAAGTTCATCATAAACTTTTAAATTGTGCTAAATTGACCCTCAACCTTTTATTAATGTTACACAAATAATCTTGGACATTTAGGAACCGCCCAAATCTATATTCTAATGTCACTTGCAAGGAATATGGAACTCGAATAATTTTCAATATAAAATGAACGATCAAGAATCTAAATATCTCGATTTGAAGGCCAAAACCCATTAAACCTAAAAGTTCAATAAGTTCCCACCTCATATAGTAAATGTCTAGCCGACAAATTTATTTCCTTTAAATTGTCAATTAATATACAGCATTTCTCCATTCCAACACTCATTAAAGTTATTTACTTTGCTGCTTCAATTTTTGCCTAATATATCTGTTGCCAACTTTCTGAAACTTTTATTTTTTTTGAAAAAAATGATAATAAATCAATTATGTAAATCATTATTGTAATTATGTTGGAATTTGGTTCCGACAATGAAATTAAGTATGTGAAAGTGACTTTTGTATCAATTTCAACCAAATATTCGGATTTGGTCCGATAATCAAATTTGAATATAAATAGACTAATATTGTTCTACTAGTCGAGTAGATCGTCATGGTATATTTGGTATCTCAAAATTTATTTCGTATGAATGAGAAATTGCGATCCAAGGTTAAATAGAAAAGATGATACACGGGTTGTAAAATAATTATTGCTCAAGTGAGAGGCCAACACAGAAATTTTGATGAAAATTTGTCACTGCCGCTCGAGCGAAAGCGATAGTAAATGTTGCGACCTTTGGTAAAAGTTGCGGAATTTGGGGCACGACACATTACTCATAATATTTCATCTTCTATATAAATGATCGTTTGGACATTCATTATGTATCTCATATAATTTGCATTGAGCATAATATCAAAAACTCTTGCAAAATATTCTCCAAAAGTCATTCTAAAATCGTTGCTTCGTGTAGAGAGAAAAATTTGTTCTAAATTCGTTGTTGCATGTGATTTAAAGTATTTTTACCACAAGTTGAATCCGTTTTATTTTGAAAAATAAGTGCTGTGAATCGTTAGAACAGTTGTAGGGCAATTTTGTCTTAAGGAAATAGTGTAATTCACTTGCCTCGAATTATTCTTTCTTCTTTTTCTTCCCTTCTTGGTCTTATTTTTTGGTTTTTTTGATTTGTAGTTTACATACTACATTTTTAACCTCATAATTATAGTGTTTAATCACACTCCTACGGATTAAACTTTGTTCTTGTCGATTCTATAATTTAACAACCCTTTCACAAAACATGCATAAAGCCTGCACCAACAAATTATACTCCCTAACCATTTCAAGATTTCCACTTGACAATGCTATTAATATTTTCATCATTGCTCATCAATAATTTGTTCTTGTGCATTTAATCATGTCCTCTCGCTTATGATTTGCTTGACTAAGCATGCAAAGCTACTTTTAAGTAATTTTTATTTATATTTAAGCTTTTTTTGAAAGTTTTTTAAATACATTTTTTTGATAAAATATAAAAGTAAGCCTTTATTTGCTTTTTTTTAGAAAATAATTTTATTTATTCTTAAATATAGTCAACTTACAGAAATCATTTTTTGCTAAACATTTTTGAGCTTTTTACTATTTTTACATTTAAAGAAAGTATTTTACTTATTTTTAAGCTTAATCAAACAATTGATGACCACTGGCACAGTGGAACGAATAATTGTGAGTTCATTTTGCAAAATTGGGTCCATATCTTTATATGATTAATTCGGAATGACAACTACGTGAATGATGCCGCGTCAATTATGCCAATAATTGATAAAAAAAAATCCTTAATTTGTATATTAGAATTTAGAAATATACAGATTTTTATTATTATTAAACTCCCAATCTATTATCATGCTGGATTGATTGCCCTCATTGCTCGCTCGAGTAGTCTAATCAATCACTGCAAAAGCAAACTACTAGAATTTTTGTTAGGTACACAAGTAATTCTTTTGGTTCTAAGAACCATGCTACACGAACATAGATGATGACATAGGGGATGATCGAACATATACACATAGGAGGGTTGGCATATTTTAATTTAGGCGTGACCCACGCAAATGTGAGGGTCGGTCAACCCCTATGTCAAATTTTTTGGGCACTTCAGCACAATTCTTGGTTGTAATTATGTTTGGATTATTTTGACAATTACTTTTAATTTAACTAAAAGATATATTTTACAACTTATTATTTATTGTAGCTGAACTTGTTTATAATTCTAAGTTCAAAGCTAATGATAATTCAATTACATCTTTAATTAATGCGTATTAACTCGTATAATATTTCTCGAGGAATCGTAAATAATGGTTAGCAAAAGTGACGATATGTTAAATAAAGGTCCACTTTTGATATGATTGTGATTAATTTGCAAGTAAGAAAAGTGAGTCATGATAAATTATGCAAGAATTAATTTTACTTTGGAGCCATTGTTATAAATGTTGGTATTTTCAATAAAAAATCAAAGAAAAATATTATATTCAAACACAAGGTTAATGTGGAATAAATGAGAAAGGCAAAAAAAAATCTTGTAAAATTTTAATTTGTAAAGAAAACAATAATGATTTACTGAAATATCATTAGGTCCAATGGGGCCAAGTCTGGTATAATGAAACCCATTATTAGGTCATGGGTGCATTCTTTCGAGCCAAACCAACCACTAATTCATATTAGTTTGTTAACACTAAAAATCGAACATCACCAACACGTTATGACTTAATCACTATTACTATAAGATATAGTATACAAGATTTTAATTTATTTTACTTTAAGAAAAAAATCTACCAATCGAGCTCAAACATCAAAATTGATAACAATAAGTTTATTCTAATAACATAATGTAGCATGTTTGATAAAATAGATTGGTTGGCGATTGATAGTGCTGAAGTAAATAAAAATAAGATAAAATATTATTTATTGTACTGTATAGTTATATAATTGAACACTCGAATGTGAATTTAACATAAACCATTTTGTCGACGTCTTCAGTAAATAACAAACTAATTTACTTTAACATAAGAGAGTAATCTTTTATAACAAACCCGTATTTCATGTTTGATAATAAAACATTATTAGATAGTTCTAGACGAAACGACACAATATTTTACATATTTTTGCAACAATCACTTTATAGCCTACAAAACAAATCTAAAGTTGTGTTTAACATTGACAACATTGTTGTACAATACAAATAATACAAGATAAAATTTACAAAAATTGTTAACTTAGTTTTCTTCGATACTGTCGTGTCTAACCTATCAAAAAAATATCCTAATAGAGTGTTCGATAAAATAGATTATCTTGGAATGTAAATAAGAAAGATAAAATGTCGTTCACTTATTATCTAGTAAATCTTTTGTCGATACCTTCGATAAATAACGAAAGAATTAACTTCAACAAAATAGAATAATGTGTCACAACAAACCAATGCTAAGTGCCCAAGAATTCCCACCCAACTAGAACTAACAAACCAAACCAACCATAAACCAAAATATAATCTAACCAGTGGAGTGGACCCCCCACCCCACTCAACGCACCCCACACCCCGACACTTAGGCCGCGTTTGTTGAGATAAATTTCTTCCCATTATGTTAAAATCTTGTTTATTCGTATGGACACTATTTGAGAGTCTAATACTGTACAACATATAGTACAATTAAAGAAACTAGCAAAACAATCCATACAAGTCAGCAAATGACAAATACTTTTGATTATTTCTCATACCCATTTTTTCAATTAAAAAGTTAAAGAAACACTAATACAACAATAATAATAGTTAATTAAAAAATTTAAGTACTTTTTTTCAAAACTAAGTAATTAACGCCAAGCAGATGCGACGGTGAGTGTTCGTCCCATCCAACCAAAGCAGATGCCGCCACAAAGTTCATTCACGGTGAAGCCTGGATTGCCACGTATCCCTGAATTGAGTTTGGATCGGAGTGAGTCCGCAACGAGTGGACTCACGGGTCTGGATTGAAACCCGGCCATGCTCAGCCGGGCCCGCCACTTGCCAAACACCTCGCATCTGTCAACACGATCTCTGCCTTCGCACGCAACCGAGTTGCACATCTTTCGACCCAGTCCCTCCTCGATTCTGACTCTGTCTGAGTTATCCCTGGAAACTGTCGCGTCCAACGAGTCAAACAATGCACCGTAATACTCGCAGGCCTCCTTGACACGCGCCACCAGCGGCGCGGTGTTGGCGTTCATTTCCTGCTCCACTACCGTCACCACAGTCGGCGACAATCCTTTAACCCGGCGGAGCAGGTCATCGCGCAAATTCTCCGTCGTAACACTCTCGTCCGGCAGATTGTAAAGTTTAAACGCAAAATTCACAGCCAAAGCTTCATCAGAGTCCACGGCGAGTTTCTCCCGTGTCAACTCACGAATATTCGAATTCATCATGCAGAGACTGAAGCAAACACCAATTTTACTCGCTAATACTTTAAGTTCCTCTTCAACTATCTTCAGCTTCTCTTCGCCGCCGCTCATAAAATCCGTGAAGGTTGTGATCTTCAAAACCGCCGCCTTTTTTCCGCCATTTTTGGCGGCGAGAGCATAGAGTAAATGCACATATTGCCCACCTTGCCCAATATCAAAATCCACGACATGAAGCTTGTTAAATAACTGATCCGAGGTAGCTTCGAGGATGGCAAGGTTTGCTGCCATGAATCCGAGCTTAAAACACGGCGAAACATCGTACAACATTTGTGTCGTGATGGCATGTTCGTTACTGTACAACTCCGACACCGCCAGTTGATTATTGGAGGGATACACGCGCGACTTTAAAGCGGAGGCTAAATAGGCCGCGAGCCTCTGTTCAGAAGTGCCTGTTGCGTAGGCCACTTGACGGAGGCGCGTGAGAATTTCCAATGCAATTTCTGTCTTCCCTTCAGAGATAGCAACTGAGGCGTCAATCATGCTCTGCTTGGGGCAAGGCAGCGGCGGAGAAGCAGAAGTGGATGCACATGACGAGGAAGAAGAAGTCGGAGATGGCGAAATTGGCTTCTGGGTTGGGTACATCAGATTTTGGATCGTATCGGACCATTCACTGTTCGTCACCACAGACACCGGTTCGCATTCATCTTCGTCGCACAATAGCTGTTTCTCCAGCTCCTGTAACCGATGATTCATCAGCTTCTTCTCCGACTCTTGCGTCGATAAGCACTCCTGACCAGAAACTGTACCCGAATTTACACCCGAGTCCGCTCCGTTCTGAACTAGATTCGGGAAGGAAGAACCCATTGGAACACTATTCATATTTTGTGGTCTGAGTTGTTGATGAATTGGAACTCCATACTGCGGGTTTCCATTTACCGCCGAGGAATTCGAAATTGCGGCGACTTCTGTTGAAATGGAGGAAACTGGCGAGAAATCTACAAGAGATAAAGGAGATACCGGAGATGCATGTTGATAATTTGGTCTGGGCTTCACGTTCCGCAGATAAAACCCCAACCCGTTTTGATTGTGTATCTGCTGCTGTTGAAGAAGGCTTTGCTGTTGAAAAACTGCCAGAGATCGTTTTCCTATCAAATCCGGTCGCCGAGAAGGCATGATCTGAGAAGCCGGATCGGGTAGAATCCCGGCGAGAGTGGACCTATAAGAAACTTGATGTTGTGGGTTAAGGTTGTTCATGATGGGTCTCCCGCCGGCGGTGAAGAAGTCGGAACCTCCACCGGATAATCCAGAAGACATTTTTATGCTAGAGAAATGGAATATTTCAATTACAACTTGTATACTTTCACCTAAGATATGTCTGATTCCTTAAAAAATTCAGCATTTAGAACTGAAAAAAATATTTGAGAGAGAGAGAGAGAGAGAGTGCAGGAGAAGAGGGGCCGGGTGGATGAAAGAGATTTTCAATTTTAAGCTATTGGATTGATATCTTGTAATTATAAGAAAAAGCTGTTGTTTAGTTTTAGAGAGAGAAACGTACACACGTAACACACACACAGAGGCCAGTGGGGTGGAGGCAAAGAAATCCACCGGTTTTGTGGCTTTTGCGTGCGTTTTGTTAATTGGAGTTTGTTTGACCTAGCATATTAGCGAAGAATGTGTAGTTAAAAAAAAAAAAAAAAATTTGAATCTGTGTGTAACATTATTTTATTATAAAATATGTGGTTAAAGAAAGAACAAAATATATTTTAAAAATAATGAAAATCAATCCAGGCTTGAAAATTGTTTCTTTTACGACACAATGCTGTTCGCGTGTCACTAATTATGACCGTTGGATGAGTTGAATCTTGGTCTTTTTAAAAGTTCAAGGCTAAATCGACGGTCAGGTTTGAGTGGGTTTTGACCAATGAGACACGATAATCACGCGCAGTGTCGTCACGTGAATTCAACACATACATTGTATTGGAAGAATAATGTAAAGGTGGCTAAAGTGTTGTAACTGACCAAGTTGTGTTCTAACGAATGATGCCCAACCCACATATCCAATTCTATATTTTCCAATCATAGCCCAGAATATTTAAATTATTTTCAAAATATCCAATTAAGTTTGTTGTTAAGAGAAAATAACCTGTTGGGCCAGTAACGGATTTCAGCCCCTGTTTGGCACATTTTTTAAATTTATTTTTCTCTCAAACTCATTTTTAACTTTTGTCTACTTTTTAATTATGTATCTCATCATTTTTATAAAAATCTACCTAATATTCTATTCTTAACTAAAACAAACCGGGGGTCTGTGTTTTTGCTTATATATAGCATGATTGAGAAATAGAGCAAACGATTTATTAATTTTCTGTTTCAGTAGTTGTAGTTAGTATACTTATATTACATTTTCTTAATCTATCGAATAAAAGTTTTTTTTTTGCCTTGATTAAATATTTGAATCGGAGCGAAAATCTATCCAGTATCGATCAGTAGAGATTAGATATCAAATTTTATAATTTTGTTCGGTGTATGACCATATTATCAAAGGTATTTGAGATCCATTTTTGTATACACGTAAATTTTAGTCAATATACAAGGATGTTTAGCCTTTTGTTATCGAGTGGGCATATGTATAGATGACTACATTATCATATTATCGGATTTCAATCGTTTTATCTTGTACATCAAGATCTCTTTGTAAGGTGATTCATTGGGTACCTATTTAGTTTTGTAATGTACTTTCTATTTTACAATTAGTTCACTATGTGAGTGGTTTACCTTGTTTTTTCAAACATATTAGAAAAAATATATATATATCACATTGGTACGAATTTATCCACCTAAATATAATGAATTTACAGTGAAAACAATATAGTTTATTAATTGGTTGTTATCGATACTAGTATTGGTCGATTACATAACTAGGCGTGTGTGCACATACGTCAGGTGCAAATGAATTGAGAAAAAGAGTACAAAGGATTTGTCACGTTTATATTTTAGTAGTGATTTGTGTATTCTACTTTATTTTTTTGAGGATATCTAATAAAAGCTTTGTGTCTTGGCCAAATGTGGAGGCTCAAGGGCAAGATTTTATCAAGCATTAATTAGTACGGACTAGATATCACGTTTTATGAATTCATCTCATTACAAATCCTGCAAGATTATCATGAAAAGAAAAATAAGATTTGTGAGTTGTCCATCATTAACATCACGAAATTTTTCCATTTATGGTTCAATAGACTTGTGATTAGCGTAACGTACTTTTTAACAATTGTTCCAATTATGTTATTTTTCAAATACAAATAACGAAATTTAAAAGGGAAACTTTTAAAAATTGATTTTAGCCTTGTACATCATAGAAACGAACCTCACGTTTTCATAATTGTCCCATTACAAAATATTGTCTATTTATTGTGAAAAAAGTAGAGTTTGGCAGATAAATTCATAAGATTTATTAATTATTACAATGAATACAACGTCGTTATGAATTTGTCCCACTATAAATTTATCGGGAAAGAATAGAGTTTGTTAGTTGGTAGTTGTAGATATTGGTACTGATCGATTACTCAAGTAGACATGTACGCACGGTTAGTCATGCACAACATGAATTGAGAAAAAGAGTGCAAATGATTTATCATATTTTTATTTTAGTAGTGATTTGCTACTTTATTTATTTTTCCAGTTTATCTAATGAAAGCTCTATATATTGGCAAAATATTTTTAATGAAAGTTTCTTGTCCTGGTTGAATGCAAGGTCCGTGTAAAAATTCATACGAGTATTTTAAAATTGTCTTCACTTGTTCAGAAAGCGTTAATAAATTTTTCAGAAAAATAAGCATTGGATGCTAATTTTTAAATATTTATTCAACTAATTTAATGAAAAAAGATTTTTTTTAATGCAAATAAATTTAAATATAGAAATGAAGAATGTTGGAAATGTTTTACTTTTTGTTGGTAATTAAAAATATGCAATATGTTTAGACTTTAAATATAGCTACAAAAGATTTATTCATAATTCTACTTTCAAATAGAGTTTCTTAAAAGGAGAAAATTTTCTAGAATTGTGTAGAACGGGATGGGAAATTCAAAATAGAAAAAAGGTAAATCATAGAGACATCCAGTCTACGTTACATAATTTTAAAGACGTCGTTCAACTTTTTAAAGATTACATAATTTTACCTCGGTTCTCCTATTAACGAGCACAAGATGGCTCGACAGACGACCGCTATAACGAGCCAAAAACTAAAAAGGAAAATTTGATAGCAGTGGGGATACACCTAAAATACGGGTATAAAACAAAACATGGCATATAGAATTTGACAAAAGGAAAGGAGGAGAAGAGGAAGAATCAGCGCGTGAGTTGAAATTACTTCCATAATTTATGGGCTTCGCAAAAGAATACTCTTCCGAATGATTATAGCTAATTTGAATTTTATACAAATATTTTATCACTCCACACCCGACAGTACACTAACATAATTTATAGGCCACTCATGTTTATAAATACTCAACTACTTATTCATTTATTTCGAGAAATTTACAAATACTATACATTTATTCACTCCTCATTTATATTTACTTATAATTTAAATCGTTTTAAAACACTTTCAAAACATACGAATATACTTCGTTACAAAATCTCGACTCTATGTTTTGTAAGGTCCCTTGAATAGTACTATTAATAAATAAATAAGTAGAAAACATATTTAATTATGCTATTCAACACAATCTCATCCGCTCGATAAATATCGACAAATAAGACCGTCAATGTAAAATCTTGTCTGTTGTACCGTTTGAACACAAATATTGGATGCTGAGTATGCACGACGATAATAACGCTTCAATGGAGTCCACCGAGTCGCATAAACATTCGGATCTTTACACGTGGACAAATAGTAGCATGCTTTCATACTTTAAACTATTCCAACCGGTTCACGGTTTGTGTTGTTCCAACTGCAAAATATCATTTCTCTGGTTGACTTTTGATATAGATTGACTGACACGTGTCCTTATTCATTAAAAGAAAATTTGGAAACGAAAATGTGGCTACGTTGGCAATGCCATCACCATTAAAATATTTGCATTCATATAGAAACAAAAAATGGTATAGTCCCGGTTTGATCCACCTTCTTTCAAAACTCATTTTCAATTACACATTATTCAATAAAATATTATTTTTCATCCTATCAATAATTTTTCCTTATTTTTTAACTAAATATTTCTAATCATATCACTATTTAAAATACATTATTTCTGCAATAATGTTTATCAAACACCTCTAAATGAAAACTAATTTTGCATTCAATTGTCAAAATTTCCTCTAATAAATGGGTTAATTTGAAGAATATAACATTCAAATTTTGAGTGTTTAGTTTATCTCAATTTTTAAAAGCTATTTCATAAAGACTAGAGTAGATTGCTTCGTTTGAAATTTTGTTGAAGAAGTCATTGTCTATTTTGTAATCATTCATCAATTCATTCTTATATCCGGATTGTTAGGAAAAATTGCAATATTATTTCTATTTTGAGGGGTTTGACTACTAAACTTCAATTTTATTTGTAGCTTCACAAGAACTTCGACGTAATCACAATAAGAAGTATAAAATTAAATTGTCTACAGTACATAGATGATACCCCGATGTTTATGGAAATAGGTTTAGCGGGATTTTTGGAGCAAGTAATTATCCGTTTACAAGTTTCGTAAAAATATCATTTTTGAAAAAGGTAAATTTGTCACATTGTGAAATTTCTAAATGACCGGCGCCCTACTTTGAGTAAAAATTATTTTTTTCACCTAATCAATTCTAACACGTGTACACGAGAGTTATGTGCTAAATGTAACCCAACTTTAATTTATCGATTTAACTCATTTATTTCCAACCACCAAGAAGATGTAAAAGTAATTGAACATTTATGTATGAAGAAAAATATAAATGGAGAGACAAAGAATATTAGATGCTTCGACACTTGAATTCATTCTAACATTACAAAATGTGGCTTCGCCATTAAAATGCAACTGTGTTTCTATGTCTTCTCAATGAATATTTGACAGAATGGTAACTGCAAAAGGTTCCTAACTTTAATCACCATCCATATCGACACATCACCTTTTTACTTTATCAGTGTCGCATGATTTTTTATTGTTTTTCCTTAGTGGTGGCTAGGTCTATTTTGTCCAACGTTTATGAGAATCCGAACTCATCAATTATACGTAATAGTAAACTTTCGGATTTAAATATCAAAATTATAACGTTTATATGACAAAAGAGTGAGCACGATCCATTTGGTTTGATTCCAATGAAAATCAAATTGAATCGGGTATTAATGAAAATTCTACATATTGTGTCTGTGCAGTAATGGAACCAATCGATCCTAATTAGATTATATCAAATTTGTTTTATATTTTAGATTTCTGAAGAACGTCTCATTTATCTAATACATGTCGTATCAATATAAATCAAATGCATTCTATAAAAGTAACTCGTGTTTTCGTAGTTTGTAGTAAAACAACATCTTTTTAAACATAATTTTCCCTCAACAAAATTGCGAGAACTCGTTGAGAAAAAGGTGGAGTAATTACAAACAAACAAACATTGTTGCTTACTTTCCCACAATGGAATCCAAACTTCTCAAATCCACACCTATCAAATGAACCACTTAAATCCCTTGCCTAACTAAGTCATTTCACACCATACATTTCTTTGTAATTTCCACTAAAAGTCATTTTAAAACTCCATATTTACCTAATCCTTCCTATTTTATAATGACAAATTCTACTGTCTTCCTCAACGAGCTGTGATTTGCACCCAAGGCACAGCTTTTCAGTTCACCTAAATTGTAACTAACCAGTCACTATTCAAAGATGAATATTGTCAATTAATTTAATTAGACAATGTGACTATGTTAACTAGTAAATTATGAAGTTAATAATGCATGGGTCTGGGACCTTTTTTTTTTGCCCTTGCCCTTGACTTCTATTGATTGTCTCGAACCTGCAGCAAGCCTATAACAATCCAAGTCTCATGCACAAATCGTTATATCGTACGTACTGTTCGTTCTGAGCGAGACTGGGCCCATATCACCTCTCATGAATTTCAATCGTGTCATCAGGATTCGAACTCAATACCTCTATATTATGAGAGATTTAAGTTGAATTTTGATACCAATTAGACAACTATCTTA
>CAIGRP010007647.1:0-16854 GCA_903798385.1 Fraxinus cuspidata
TTGATAGCTTTGAGGTCACTTTCTAGCATATAGGTCAGAAAATCTGGATCATACGATTTTTCTTTCATTTTCCTTTTGCTACGTCTTGGTTCAACCTCAACATTCTCTTCTAGTTCTTGGTCCTGATTATTTTTATTCATAGTCTCATGTGTCCATTTAGAAGAGCATGCCTTATCTTTAGACCTATGTGAAAATACATGTTCAAAGAACGAATCAAATTTTAGATTCATACACAAGAAACATATAAGCACTAGTGTTATGTGTATATCCAATGAAGATGTAATCTACAATTTTCGAGCCTATCTTCACCTTTTTCAGTATTGGGACAGCCACTTTAGCAAGACACCCCTACACTCGTAAGTATTTATATGAAGACTTTCTTCATTTCCATAACTCATAAGGGTCTTTTCCAATTTCTTTTGGGGCACCTTATTTAAAAGGTAATTTACTGACAACACAGCTTCCCTTCACATGTTCTGAGGTAACCCAGAACTTACTAGCATTGCATTCATCATTTCTTTTTGGGTACGACTTTGTTACGGTAAATACGGTACGGTGGTTTTATGTATGATTCCATATTGTGCACAGAATTCAGCAAAGGGTGCTTTATACTCACCACCTCTATCACTTCTCAACACCTTAATTTTCTTGTTAAGTTAGTTTTCAATTCCATTCTTATAGCAAATAAATTTCTTTATCGCTTCATCCTTACTTTTTAGCAAATACACATAACACTATTGTGTGCTATCGTCGACAAAAATAATGAAGTACTTGTTGTCACCTCTTGTTTGTACAAATTTTAAATGACATATGCCACTGTGAATTAAATCAAGTGTTTCTGTATTCCGTTCAATTGTTTAAATGATGCCCTTGTCAATTTTGCCTCAACACAAGTTTCGCACTTATGTTTGGAATTAATATGGATCGCAATTATGCAATTCAAGTTAACTAGTCTATGTAACGTATTATAGTTAACATGTCCTAATCTACCATACCACACATTGAAAGACTCAAGCAAGTAAGCAGAAGAGTTTACTTTATTAATTTTTGGTTTAACAACTATTACATTCAGTTTAAACATACCATCAGAAACATAGACTTTTCCGACAAACATTTCACTTTTTGCCAAAATGACTTTTTCTGACTNAAGAGTTTACTTTATTCATTCTTGGTTCAACAACAATTACATTCAGTTTAAACATAGCATTTTCTGACAGACATTCCACTTTTTGATAAAATGACTTTGTCCTACTCAAATACAATACGAAAACCATGCTTATACATTCTTGCGGATTTCTGGCACATATAGCACATTGTTAAGAGTCAGTTCTTTTCTCAAAGTCATCTTTAGAACCACCTTTCCTTGACCCTTGATTTGAGAAGTTGCTAAATTTTCATAAGTAACTTCTCTCCATTCTCAATTGCTTCTAAAGTAGTAGACATCTCTTTATCAGAACACACATGCATCGTAGCTCCAGTGTCAATCCACCACTCTTTTGGGTTCGAACCCACCATATTCACTTCAGAAATGATGGCTGCGAAACTCATCTCCGGCACATCATGTACCATGTAGTGAACGACATTTGCTTACTTCTTCTTTTTTGGGAATCTGCACTCCGAAGACTTGTGACCCGCTTTGTCACAATTGAAGCATTTTCCTTGAAACTTCCTTTTAGAAATTCCACCTTTAGGTCCTAGCTTGGCCCCTTTGCCACCGGATGACCCAGGCTTAGTTTTGTATGTCTTACTGCTTTGACCATGCTCCACAATGTTAGCTTTAGCAACACCAGGATTGAACCACATCTTCACGAAACTCTTGTTGTCTTCTTTAATTTGAAGTTCAACAATTAGTTCTTCGACGTTCATTTCCTTTCGTTTGTACTTCAGATAATTCTTGAAGTCTTTCTACGTGGGGGGTCATTTTTCAATAATTGCAGCCACTTGGAAAGTTTCACTCAACATCATCCCTTCGACATGAATTTCGTGAAGAATCACTTGGAGTTCTTGCACTTAACTGATTACTATTTTGGGAGTCCACCATCTTATAATCTAAGAATCTGCCGACACTGAATTTTTTTAGCCCCGGCATCCTCAGAAAATGAAAAGTCAGTTAAATAAAATAAAAATATAGCAAAACGTGGACACTCTTAAGTGGCCAATTTTGCTTCTTTCGGTTCAACATTCGTGTACGCAAGTCGTACCCGCACACAAGTTCAAGGTCCGGAGCCTATTTCGATACGTGATTTGTACCCCCTGTGCGCGCACGTGGAGAGAGCGTCTATGCTACACATGATTACACCATTCCAAAGTACAGTTATATTTAAAGAGGTTTTTGTTTTCATCAACTTCCTATGTTTGACACACAGATTTCTAATTTTCCCACCAACATAAACTCTTTTTAATTGACATACTTTGAGTTTCAATCTCTCATTCACCCGAGCATCAATTTTGATAAGTAAATAGATGTACTCACGGAGGAGAACACAAATCAATCTTTATCTTCCAAAATAGCCAAATGGGTCCCACTCAAAACTCATGCCAAAGTCAGCCACATACTCATTTTTCCAACAATTTTTCCAACAGGATTCAACGTGGTAGTTGATAAAGGACGGCTTAATATCGACCCTCTACACATTTTTTCATATATTTTACTTTTCCATATTGTACCTAGATGTTAGCACTCTACTTACTGTTAAATGTATCCTCGTTTCATGTTATCGAACCTCTAAATAGTTTTGGTCTTCTTTAATCTGAACTAGGCTGAGTGGATCTCCAAATATGAAAAAGTTATTCATCCAATTTTGAAGCTGTTGGATGAGGATAGCTCTGATGTCTTTTGGTTTGGTACAATAAACTAATGTGTTTGGCATGTTAGCATATTGATTAGTTGTTTGAGTTGGTTTTCTACATCTATCTGCTTATCTATCTACATACAAAGATTCATCCGTAAAAAATGTTATAGTACCAATAACCATGCTAAATGTTTTTATGAGAAATGTTGGTGTACAATAATTGTACCTTGCATATGCAAAAGAAAGATCTAAAATATGTTGTCAGCTTGTTGGTGATCAATGTAATTAAAATAATCAAATAGACTTCGTAGAGGTCTAATAGACCAGCAATTAGCATGACATACCAAAGACATAGAAAATGAGCAAGGGCAGTTCATGGAATTGGGGAAAAAACAGTCACATGCACAGTTACAGAGTCGGTTAGGGAGATGAAACATAATAAATAAGGGAAATCATTACATTAGAGGCAGTCAGAAATTGAGAGTTCATTTTGGAGAGAATTGGCCTCTCGAATGCCAAATACCTTATTTTATTTTCTTCTTCATTGTATCACAGAAATCCTCAATGTATGTGCAATTATAATTCAATAATACAATTCTAGCTTCATACGTCTTCTCTTAAGTTTTCACTGTTTAATTGTTACTTTTATTCTATTGTGGAGTACTACAATTATTCAAGAACCCATCATTGGTATCAGAGCAGTTCAATCCTAATGGTGACTGTAGCAGACCGAGTTGGGAGTTTGGAAGGTACCCAACAGAAATTACAGGAACAGCTGAGGGAATGTAACATGGAATTGAAAGGATGCAAATGGAATTGCAAAGAGTACAAAACATTGAGAAAAATACGACGATTATCTCTGAACAATTCACCTTCATGAGATTGAAGTGGGAAGAGGTAGAGGTAGAGAAAAAGGGTAAGGGTCAAGGCGGAATTAAAGAATCAGAGTACACTATGAACTCTGAGATTTTACTTGGCCAGGAGACGAGTAGTCGAGAAGTAGGAGGAATTACTGGAGGAAATTGGAGACCTGAAATCGAAGGAAGAATATTAGAGATGCCGGTGTTCATGAAGAAAAATCTAGATGAATGGATCTTCAGAGCAGAATGTTACTTCCTGGTGAACCAGTTAACGGAAGGCGAGAAATTAGAGACAGTAGCCTTGTGTTTCGAAGAAGGGGCTTTAGCCCGGTATCAATGAGAGCAGAAGAGAAAAGGGGTGCGAAGTTGGGAGGAGCTCAAACTACTGATGAGGGCATGATTTAGGTCATCCTTGGAAGGAACCATAGAGGAATGGTTCTTAGTTCTCTGGTAAGAAGGATCAGGTCACGTTTGAGACCTTGGTGGCACCGATCAGAGACATATCTGATGCCATATTGGATGGCCATTTCGTAAATGGGTTGAGCCCATAAATTAGGGTTGAGATTCGAGTGATGCAACCTAAGGGTTTAGATAAAATTATGGAGTTATCCCAAAGAATTGAAAAACGAAATCAGGCCATGGAGGCCCATATTGTTGGAACAGGCCCAACAAAAGGTAAAATTAACACCACCCTCAACGAATACTCCTCTTTTCCACACACAACTCCGTTACACTCCGGAACCCCAACTCTAGAATTCAAACTACGTGACTTTCAGCTGCGACCAAAACTGCCAAACATTCTTCAAGAAGCTTAGTGAGGCCGAGCTGAGAACAAAAATGGAGAAGGGCATATGTTTCCATTGTGATGAAAAGTATTCCATAGGGCATAAATGCAAGAATAAATAATTACAGGTGATGCTTATTTATGATGAAGAAGAGTCGAATCATTGAGAGGCTGGAGATTCAACGAAGAAAATGACTGGAGGAGAGAAGTTAGTCGCCGGGGAGATGGTGGAATTGTCAATGAATTCGGTGGTAGGGCTCACTTTACCTCAAACCATGAAATTGAAGGGAAAGATTTTGGGGAAAAAAGTGGTTGTGTTAATCAACTGTGGAGCTAGCAATAATTTTGTGTCAGCGGACTTTGTGCAAAATCATGGCATGTCGAGAATGGAGACACTTAGATATGGGGTAATTATGGTAACGGATTGGCAGTGCAAGGGGTAGGGGTGTGTAAGGGAGTGCGTTTATCCCTTCAAAACGTGGAGGCGCTTAAGGACTTTCTTCCTTTGGACCTGAAGAGTTCAAATGTGATTCTGGGGATGAGGTGGCTATCCACCTTGGGCTAAACAAGGGTAGACTGGAAATCACTCACAATGAAATTTTAAATGGGGAAGACAACTATTACACTACAAGGAGACCCAAGCCTCATTAAGATTATGGTTACCATGAAGGCTATGATGAAAACCTTAAGAGAAGAGGGAGGGTGTGCTTCAAGAGTTGGGCAGTATGGGAATTGAGCTAGGGAAGGTACAGAAGGAAATACCTTCAAGGATTGTAGAGGTGTTTGGTGAATTTGAGGTGGTGTTCACAGAGCCTAAAGGTCTGCCTTCGCAATGAAACCAGATCACACCATCGATTTGCAACCCAGGACATCACTAATTAGTGTAAGGCTATACCGATACCCCCATGTTAAAAAAAATAAGATAGAGAAATTAGTCAGGGAGATGTTAGCAGCAGGGATCATTAGACAAGTTCAAGTCCCTTCTCTAGTCCAGTCCCATTAGTGAAGAAAAAAGGATGGAGGTTAGCGCTTTTGTGTAGATTACGGGGCCATAAACAAGGCCACGGTACCGGATAAGTTTCCCATTCTGATGATTGATGAGTTACTAGATGAATTGCATGGGGCGACCATTGTTTCTAAACTGGATTTGAAGGCGGGATATCATCAGATTCCGGTCAAACCAGAAGATATTCCCAAAATGGCCTTTAGGACTCACGAAGGGCACTATGAGTTTTTAGTGATGCCTTTTGGGCTAATTAATGCCCCGACCACTTTTCAATTCCTTATGAATGGGGTGTTCAATGAGTAGTTGAGACGATTTGTACTAGTATTTTTTTATGACATATTGGTATTCAGCCGAAGTTTGGAGGATCATGTGGAGCATCTGAAGATGATTTTCCAATTGCTTAAATCCCATCGTTGTATGCCACTGCAAAAAGTGAAGCTTTGGTCAACTAGAAGTAGAATACTTGGGCACTGTATTTCAGACAAAGGCGTGGCTGCAGACCAGTAAAAAATTCAAGTCATGATAAACTGGCCTAGTCCCAATACCCTACAAGAGTTTAGGGGATTCTTGGGGCTTACGATGTACTACCTTCGATTTGTGAAGGATTACGGTAAATTGGCATGGTCGTTGACCGAACCATTGCGCAAAGGTAATTTTTTCTAGGACAAGGAAGCTGAGCGCATTCAAACAACTTAAGTCAACCATGATATCAGTCCCAGTCCTTGCCCTTCTGGACTTCAGCCCCCTTCATAGTGGAGACAAATGCATCAGGTTTTTGTTTGGGAGCTGTGTTAATGCAAGATTAATACCCAGTTGCCTACTTCAGTCATGCGCTCAATTCGAAAGGGCCAAATTAGCTTATGAAATGGAAATGATGGTGATTATGTTTGTGGTACAGAAATGGAGACATTACTTGCTCGGTCACAAATTCTATGTCTGGACACATCAAAAGAGTTTGAAGTTCATATTGGAGCAGAGGGAAGTGAATCCAGAGTATCAGAAGTGGTTACTGAAATTTAGGGTATCAATTCGAGGTGCAATATCGTCCGGGAAGTGAAAACAAAGTTGCTGATTCGCTTTCCCACAATTGCTCTCCATCAGAGTTAATGGCTATACCGGTTCCTGCAGTAGTGCAACTAGAGACTCACATTTACAAACTATTATCAGGGAGCTCACACAGGATCCCCACAGCAGACCAAACTATGCCGTGGTAAATGGACAATTGCTATATAAAGGGCGCTTACTTCTGCCAAATGGATCATCAACGATTCCTCTGATATTACAGGAAGGGCCCAATAGTAAGATTAGTGGACACTCAGGATTCCTGAAAACATACAGACGTATTGCCACCAATGTCTACTGGGAAGGAATGAAGGCCGATATCTAAAGCTATGTGAACTATTGCGTAGTCTGTTAACAGAATAATTATGTGGCTCTATCACCAGGGGGTTTATTGTAGCCACTTCCCATTCCGGATCAGATTTGGGAGGATATAGCAATGGATTTCATTGAAGGTCTTTCGAAATCGGGAACCATAGACACTATCTTAGTAGTGGTTGACTGATTAAGTAAGTATGGACACCCTTTCACAGCGGCTAGTGTGGCTGAAATTTTTGTGAAAGAAGTGGTGCGAGTACATGGAGTACCCTGCTTTATAGTATCGGATAGAGATAGCTTGTTCGTTAGCCATTTTTGGGAGGAATTGTTTCGCTTACAAGTTACGAAGCTCAATCGTAGTACAACTTACCATCCCCAAAGCGACGGCCAGGCGGAAGTTTTAAATCGTACCCTGGAAACATAACTGTGTTGCTTCTCTACTTCACGACCCAAGTCATGGTTCAGTTGGTTGCCTTGGGTTGAGTTCTGGTATAGCACTTCATTACACACAGCGAGCAAGACTACTCCCTTCCAGATTATATATGGGTGAGAACCACCAGCTCTACTGAAATTTGAAAAAAAGGTCCACCCAGTTTCGACAATATAGTAATAACTCCTAGAACGGGATTAGAATTTAGAGGAATTAAAAGCACAGCTACTGCGAGCTCAGGCGAAGATGAAGAGCACAGCTGACTCTAAAAGAAGGAACGTACAGTTTGCAGTAGGAGATCTAGTGTACTTAAAGGTTAGACCATATCGTCGCATGTCATTAGCGGCGTGACCTAATGAGAAGCTAGCACCCAGGTTTTACGGTCCATTCGCAGCAGGGAAAAGGGTTGATTAGGTTGCTTATAAGCTAATTCTCCCTCCGACATATAACATTCATCCAATGTTCCATGTATCCCAGCTACTCAAGGCAGAGGAGGCAGTGCAGGCTGTGAAAGAAGTCCCAAGACAATTGAGCGAGAGTTTGGAGATGTTGGCAGAACCATAGATACTATGGGGCGTGCACCCGAGTTCGAGAAACAACCGTCGAGGCATGGATATCTTAATACAATGTAAAGGTATGCCACCACTAGAAGCCACTTAGGAGTTGTATGACATGATTAAGCAATAGTTTCCTTCCTTCCACCTTAAGGACAAGGTGAGTCTCATGGAGGAAAGTGATGATAGACCAGCAATTATCGTGATATACCAAAGACGTAGAAAATGAGCAAGGGCAGTTCAGGGAATTGGGGGACAAGTAGTCACATGCACAGTTTCAGAGTCAGTTAGGGAAAGTAAACAGAATAAATAGGGGAAATCATTACATTAGAGGTAGTTAGAAATTGAGAGTTCATTTTGGAGAGAATTGGCCTCTCGAACGCCAAATACCTTATTTCATTTTCTTCTTCATTGTATCACAGAAATTCTCAGTTTACGTGCAATTATAATTCAGTAATACAATTCCAGCTTCAAACTTTTTCTCTTGAGTTTTCACTGTTTGCTTGTTACTTTTATTCAGTTGTGGAGTACTGCAATTATTCAAGAACCCATCAATGTCATTCCCAAGAAGATATGGGCACATTACACAAAGGCTTTATTTGGTTACCCACACCCCATGAACCACCACTGTAACACTGACAAATTGAAAGAAATGACAAGGGAAATAGTAAAATCAGCGTATGACATAAAACTGGAAGGCCAAATTATAATTATTCCATGTTTGTATCTTATTCAACCATTGGCTTTCTGGGTTATATTTATACCAAAATTTTCTATGATTTTTTTTCGTGCTAGTGTTGGGTTCCATTAACATTCATCTATTATCACAAGATTGCTAATCTCTTTCAGATAATTTTTGGTCTCCAAATTTATATTTATTTACTTTGTGATTAACTGCGCAGCAAGATGCCCTTTCTGTTTTATGCACCATGATGAATTGCTTTCCGCATTATGTCCATCGACATCATGACAGAGTAAGTTCTCCCATATGGGCTTTATGCAAATTTCAATTTTAAAAACGATACACTGCCATCAAGATAATATATATATGAAAATGATCTAACCTTCAAAACACTAGCATTGCATTTTCCTGATACGATCTTGAATAGTAGCTTCAATCTGCCAATAGTTAATACATATATATTTTTAATCTCTAAAAATTTGACTTGGTAATATCTTGGCATTAAGTAGCCAAACCAGACTACAGAGAGATTATTTTGATTTTAATTTTCAGAAGCTTGGTAATGCCTTGTGTTTGCTTCCAAAATCAAAAGCAGATGAGGATAGCTGGTCTTCACTGATGCAGAAGATTTTGCTATCAATAAACAATCAGTTGAATGATGCTTTCCAAGGTCTAGAAGAAAGTAATAGCTGGATATTTTGCAACTTCATTGCTGGGAACTATAAATTATCTGGTTTCTTGCACTTTGCAGAGGCTAGAAGTAATTAGACCATGAGAATATTGCTTCTCCCAGGGAAAGGACCCCCTACACCCATTGGAGGCCAAGTAGTCAAGCACTATTACGAGAAACCTTAGATTTTTCTATGAGGAGGCTTGAGTAGCTGTTGGTATCCAGAATCTCTACTCTTATGTACTGTTGTGTTGGGCTTTATGGAGCCTAGTTTTATTTGATTCGGTTGATGACCAGACCCGAATAATGTTGCATGGTTTTTAATGGAGATTTTCTGAGGCTTAGTCCATGGAGTGGAGGTTTGGGCCGATAGGCCCAAGCCGGAGCTCTCACGGGAAAATATTTTTGGCCCGTTTTGTTGCCCATTGTGAATCCTATGCGTAGGATATAAAACACAATTTTGGTCATTAGGATTTTTCTAATATATAGAGAGGAAAAACTGCAAGATCGTACATTGTATTCTTTTTCCCTGATAAGAGTGAAATCCCTGCAACTCTGTGGACGTAGGCAAATTGGCCGAACCACGTAAATATTGACTTGTGCGTGTAATTTTTTTTTCTTTGGCGTGTGTTTTCTCTATTTTTGCATTTCTCACAAGTTGGGAATTTCGGGTTAATTCCCTGCAACTGGTATCAGAGCCTAAGGTTAGGTCTGAGTGGGAGTAATGGTAAAGGAAACAGGAAAGGCGTCTGGAATAGAAAAGTTCAATGGCACAGTCTTCGTGTTTTGGAGGATGCATATTGAAGATTATCTCTATGGGAAGAAATTGCAACAACTTCTTTTGGGGACAAAACCCGAGACAATGAAGCCTGAGGAATGGGATCTTCTTGACAGACAGGTACTAGAAGTTATCAGGTTAACTCTGTCTAGATTTGTCACACACAATATTGTAAAGGAGAAGACCACAACAGATCTGATGAACGCCTTGTCTGGCATGTATGAAAAGCCATCAGTAAACAATAAGGTGCATTTGATGAAGAAATTGTTCAATCTGAAGATGGTAGAGAACGCATCAGTAGTACAACATTTGAATGAATTTAACACTATCACAAATCTTGTCGTCTATAGAAATTGATTTTGATGATGAGATCAGTGCACTGATTGTTTTAGCTTCTTAGCCAAACAGTTGGGAGGCAATGAGTATGGCAGTAAGCAATTCTACAGGGAAGGAAAAGTTGAAGTACAATGACATACGAGGTTTAATTCAGGCTGAGGAGATTCGTAGAAGAGATGCAAGTGAAACCTCAGTATTTGGTTCTGCTTTAAACCTTGAGACAAGAGGCAGAGGTAATGATAGAAATTCAAATTGGGGTAAATCAAAATCCAGAAATTCTAATTGAAATAGAAGTAAACCTAGATTAGGCCAACAAGTACAATGCTGGAACTGTGGGAAAACGGGTCACTTTAGGAGGAATGCAAAAGTTCGAAGAAATAGAATGAAAATGATTCTGCTAATGCTGTAATAGAAGAGGTACATGATGCATTACTTCTTGTAGTAGATATTCCACTTGATGATTGGGTTTTGGACTCAAGAGCTTCATTTCATACTGCTCCACACCGAGAAATCATACAGAATTATGTTGCAGGTGATTTGGTAAGATATATTTAGCTGATGATGCAGCCTTGGATGTTGTGAGTATGGGAGACATCTAGATATTGTTACCCAATGGGGTCTGTTTGGTTACTGGAGAAGGTTCGACATATTCCTGACCTGAGGAGGAATCCGATTTCTATTGGACAACTTGATGATGAAGGGCATGCAATACTATTTGTTGGTGGCAGTTGGAATGTTACAAAGGGAGCCAGAGTATTGGCTCGTGGAAAGAAGACTGGTACTCTATATATAACCTCAAGTCCAAGAGACACAATTATAGTTGCTGGAGCACGTAATGACACAAGCTTATGGCACCGCAGACTTGGTCACATGAATGAGAAAGGGGTGAAGATGTTGCTCTCAAGAGGAAAACTACCAGAATTGAAGTCCATTGAGTTTGACATGTGTGAATGTTGCATTTTAGGAAAGTAGAAAAGGGTAAGTTTTTTGAAAACTGGCAGGGCACCAAAGACTGAAAAATTGGAGTTAGTACATAATGATCTGTGGGGTCCTTCTCTAGTTTCATCCCTTGGAGGTTCAGGGTACTACATTACTTTCATTGATGACTCAAGCAGAAAGGTATGGGTTTATTTTTTGAGAAATAAATCTGATGTATTTGAAACTTTTAAGAAGTGGAAGGACATGGTTGAGACAGAAACATGTTTGAAAGTAAAATGTTTGAGGTCGGATAATGGAAGAGAGTACATAGATCAAGGGTTCAGTGAGTATTGTGCTGCAGAGGGAATTAGGATGGAGAAGACCATTCCTGGGACACCACAACATAATGGTGTGGCTGAGCGCATGAACAGAACTCTCAATGAGCGTGCTAGGAGTATGAGGTTGGATGCTAGACTACCTAAAACTTTCTGGCCTGATATTGTTAGCACTGTAGCTTACCTAATAAACCGAGGACCATCAGTTCCCATGGAGTTCAGACTTCCTGAGGAGGTTTGGTAGGGATGGCAAAAAAACCCGACAAATCCGATCCCCGCGGGGCCCCGCCTCGAACGGGGCGGGGAAACCCCGCTTAAACGGGTATTTGGGGTGGGGACGGGGCGGGGAATTTCTCCCCGGGGCGGGGACGGGGGGGAATTTCTCCCCGGGGCGGGGACGGGTAACGGGCCCCCCGCCCCGCCCCGTTTAATTTTATTTTATTTTCCTTATAATTCAATACTTTAAATTGAAATTTTCATTAGTTCTAATAAAAGGCCCCCCGCGCCCGCCCGTTTAATTTTTTATTTTTTGTTTTTATAATCCAATACTTTAAATTGAAATTTTCATTAGTGCTAGTAAAAAATGGCAATTAAAATTATTTGTCTAAGTCTAATGAATAAGAGCAATAAAAATAAATTATCAAAAATTAAAAAAAAAAATTAAACGGGGGAGTAAACGGGGAATAACCCCCTCCCCGCCCCGCCCCGTCCGCCTTAAACGGGGAACGGGGCGGCGGGCGGGGGAGGTATCCCCGCCCCGCCCCGTTGCCATCCCTAAGGTTTGGAGTGGTAAAGAGATAAAGTTTTCACATTTAAAAGTTTTTTACTATGTTTATTACGTTCATATTGATTCTGATACTCGTAGTAAACTTGATGCAAAGTCTAAAATATGTGTTTTTATTGGCTATGGTGATGAGAAATTTGGCTATAGGTTTTGGGATGAGCAAAATAGGAAATCATCAGAAGTAAAAATGTGATATTTAATGAACATGTTATGTACAAGGATAGGTCAACTGCAGTGTTAGATGTTACGAAGATAGATTAAAAGAAATCTAAGTTTGTCAACTTAGATGAATTGACTGAAAGTACTATCCAGAAAGGGGGTGAAGAAGATAAGGAGAATGTAGATTGACAGGTAGATCAGAGTACACCTGTAGTTGAAGTCCACAGATTTTCCAGGACCATTAGACCGCCACATCGTTATTCACCGACTCTAAATTATCTCCTGTTGACTGATGTTAGTGAACCAGAGTGTTATGAAGAAGTCTTGCAAGATGAAAATTAAGGCAAATGGAAGTTGGCCATGAAGGATGAGATTGATTCTTTGTTAGGGAATCAGACATGGGAATTGACTAAATTGCCAGTAGGAAAGAAGGCTTTGCACAATAAGTGGGTATACAGAGTAAAGAATGAGCATGATGGCAGCAAGCGTTACAAGGCCAGATTGGTTGTCAAAGGGTTCCAGCAGAAGAAGGGCATTTGACTACTCAGAAATATTTTCTCCAATTGTGAAGATGTCAACAATTAGACTGGTACTGACAATGGTGGCTGCAGAAAATTTACATCTTGATCAGTTAGATGTGAAGACAGCATTCCTTCATGGTAACTTGGAGGAAGACATTTACATGATTCAACCAGAATAGTTCATTGTTTAGGGACAAGAGAATCTAGTTTGCAAACTGAGAAAGAGCTTGTACGGCCTAAAACAAGCTCCAAGACAGTGGTACAAGAAATTTGACAATTTTATGCATAGAATTGGGTTCAAGAGATGTGAAGCTGATCATTGTTGCTATGTTAAGTCCTTTGACAATTCTTATATCATTTTACTATTGTATGTGGATGATATGCTCATCGCAGGGTCTAGTATTTAGGAGATTAATAATCTAAAGAAGCAATTGTCAAAACAGTTTGCAATGAAGGATTTGGGAGCTGCAAAGCAAATCCTTGGTATGAGAATCATTAGAGATAAGGCTTATGGTACATTGAAGCTTTCACAGTCAGAGTATGTGAAGAAAGTTCTCAGCAGGTTGAACATGAATGAAGCTAAACCAGTGAGCACACCCTTGGGTAGTTATTTCAAACTAAGCAAAGAACTGTCTCCGAAGACAGAAGAAGAAAGGGACCACATGAGCAAGGTGCCCTATGCCTCAACTATTGGTAGCTTGATGTATGCTATGGTGTGTACAAGGCCAGACATTGCACATACAATGGGAGTTGTGAGCAGATTCATGAGTAGGCCAGGAAAGCAGCATTGGGAGGCAGTCAAGTGGATTCTGAGATATCTGAGGGGTTCATCAGATACATGTCTTTGCTTCACAGGTGCAAGTTTGAAATTGCAGGGTTATGTAGATACTGATTTTACTGGTGATATTTATAGTAGAAGGAGTACTACTGGGTTTGTATTTACTTTTGGTGGTACAGCTATATCATGGTCTTCAAATCTACAAAAGATTGTTACTTTGTCTACTAAAGAAGCTGAGTATGCTGCAGCAACTGAAGCTGGAAATGAGATGATTTGGCTACATAAGATGAATTGGGTAAGAAGCAGGAGATGGACATTCTACACAGTGACAGTGAGAGTGCAATCTTTCTTGCCAAAAATTTAGCTTTTCATTCAAATTCGAAGCATATACAGACAAAATATCATTTTATCTGTTACCTTATTGAAGATAAGCTAGTAATACTTGAGAAGATTTGTGGATCTAAGAACCTGGCAGACATGTTGACTAAGGGTGTCACTATTGAGAAGCTGAAGCTGTGTGCAGTTTTAGTTGGCCTTCTAGCTTAAGGACAGGATGATAAGTTGCAGGGATGGGGGATTATGTTTTGGAGGATTGCGGTTGATGTTGATGATTGAACTAGTCTCCAAGTGGGAGATTTGTTGGGTTTTATGGAGCCTGGTTTTGTTTGACCTGGTTAACGATCCGACCTGAATAATGTTGCGAGGTTTTTAATGGGAGATTTTCTGAGGCTTAGTCCATGGAGCCCGAGCCGGAGCTCTCTTGGGAAATTTTTTTTGGCCCATTTTGTTGCCCATTGTGAATCCTATGGGTAGGACATAAAACGCAATTTTGGTCATTATAGTTTTTTCTAATATATAGAGAGGAAAAACTGTACGACCGTACATTGTATTCTTTTTCCCTGATAATAGTGAAATCCCTGCAACTCCGTGGACGTAGGCAAATTGGCCGAACCATGTAAATATTGACATGTGCGTGTGATTTTTTTTTTTTTTTTGTGTGTTTTCTCTATTTTTACGTTTCTCACAGGTTGTGAATTTCGGGTTAATTCCCTACATGTTGTTGTACAATGCTCACTAACTCTTACCCAGTTCAGGTAATGTCTCATGTCTGTATTTATTATCATCTTTTACGGGTCATGTATGTACGGAGCCACTTTACTATTGATGGGAACAAAATGCAGTTCATGTTAGGTTCCCGTGCCTGTTCGTGAAGTAATATCTCTTGCTGGGAGGGTGCTGATGGTTGATGGCTACTTGTCAGAAGCTTTATATCCTTCCATGACCGCCATGAAGCAAGAATTAATTTGTTCAGAACTTCCAGTTCTACAATTGCATAGTTTGGAAATGCTCTCGGCAATTATCAAGGGGTTGCGCAGGTGAATGACCTTTTTGCTTTGACAAATCAGGATTCTAATCGAGAAAAAAATATATTACTCTGGAAAATAATGAATTTGGAATAAATTGCAAGTACGGATTTCAATGAAACACCATAACTATGTAAAAGAACCAAGTATACAAGAATCATTCATATCAGCAAAACATTAAATGGTTATGCAGCCAGAAAGACATTTCATGACGTGGATCTGAATCCCATCAAACTTTGTACTAAGAGTCCAAGGCTCTGAGTAATAAAAGTTAAACATGAAAATGTATGGACGCCAATGTTTCAATTATTAAAAAAAGGAAAAAAAAAAGAAAAAAAAAAGAGAAAAAAGAAAGAAAGTTAGAATGGAGTCACTTAAAGAGGAAAGAATTAATATATACAGAATTCGTTATGGTATAATACCAGAACACAAACAAAATTAAAAAAGAAAATAAATTATGATAATGCAAGTGAAGGGATCTTTTAAACTTGGAAAAAGTTGTCCCTCAAATCCAAATGTTCTTCACATTCTACATAAATATTCTAATTTAAGCTGGCCTTATTTAAATGTAAAAATGTAGGAACACCACAACAGAAAATAATAGGAAATATTATTTGCATTAAAGAATTAGTGAACGTATTGGTTTAGGCCCAAAAGCCACTGAACAATGTACTCAAAAAGTGTGCGGAGCAACAAATAAATAACTAAAATAAATTTATGTGATTGAGCCTGAGAGTATGGATCTACAGTGTAAACTTGTCGAAAAACAAAATGAAGCTTAAAAGGTTATGAAAGTTTTATCAAAATACATCTAAGTTTTTCTTGCAACACCTAGGGGCGGACCCAGCACCTGGCCGCCCCCATGGCCGCTCATGCTGGATTCTGTTCGTGCAAAATTTGCAAGCGTACGTGATCGTTGACAAGTTATAGAATTGATGAGTTAAGAGTTATCGTCCCACAGGGAATAAGTTTAATTCAAATTTACTAGTTATGTACGAAATTCGAATTGTGTAAAGACAATAGAGATTTTGATTTTGTTTTATATTAAATTTCTAAGAAAGTAATAAAAAAATGTTTTGTATCAAATTATGGATTATTGTATTGGATTTCGAATCCGCCTATTGTTATTTATTTCAATTCTTGATTTATAATCTAATTTCTTTCATGTATTCTTGACAATCAATAATTCTATTGTAATTAATTCTCTTTTCCAAGAAAAATTAAATCTATTCTAACCACGACTCGAATCTATTCTTAGCTCGAATTCGAATGATTAGAATGCATTAAAGTTTAGATNTATTTCAATTCTTGATTTATAATCTAATTTCTTTCATGTATTCTTGACAATCAATAATTCTATTGTAATTAATTCTCTTTTCCAAGAAAAATTAAATCTATTCTAACCACGACTCGAATCTATTCTTAGCTCGAATTCGAATGATTAGAATGCATTAAAGTTTAGATTATCTATATGATTGTACATGTGATAAATGTTATTCCTAACACGTATTGCACACATGTTAATTTTACCGCGTTCTAAAATTATTGTGAGTCTCCCAACACTACAACAAGCAACTAATTATCTAATTGGTAGCCAATCAATTAAATAATGCAATGGGTATGCAAAATTAATCAAGAAAAGCAAGAAATAAACTAACTTACTAGTCTTGAATTAAAACAAATAAACAAATAGGGTTCATTTTCATCCAATACAAAAGCAGATCTA
>CAIGRP010007648.1:0-17484 GCA_903798385.1 Fraxinus cuspidata
TGCATGAAAATGAATATCAGATAATTATGTTTTGTTCACCAAGTGCTTCTTCTATTGTTTATTCTTCAACTACAGAAATTTCATTGCGAATTACGTGGTTCCAAATATCACATATATAAAGGTGAAGAAATTTTGGTATTTTATAATCATAAATCAAAATGAGAGAGAAAAAAGAAAAAGGAAAAACTAGTCAGAGATGCCCATAAATCTACCTAAAATAGAAATAATTAAACAAATAGAATGTGTATCAAATTTGACATTTCTTGATGTGTACACTCATTTTGGGTATCAAATTTGTACTCTCATTTTGTGTATCAAATTTGACATTTCTTGATGTGTCAAAATCATGGACATTTAAATTAAGGGTCATGATTTTGACATATCAAAAATGTCTAATTTGATGTACAAAAGAATGTACATATATAAGCTTTTAAACCCATATGGTATTATGAAATAAAAAAGAATATATTTGAGGAATAACACACTAATAAACTTGTAATAATCCTTTATTTTCTTCTGTGTAACGGGTAAAAATCATGAATGTTTTCCACACTTTATACCATGTGGGATTATAGTTTTTAAACTTTATATCGTACTTTATTATTCTTTCAACTTAGGGCTTATTTGGTATTATTATGTTTTTAAAAGAATAAGCATTTGAAAGACAGCAATTCTGAATCAAAACTTTACCAATTGCTTAACAAATTTCTTTGTATAGGTTAAAATCATTCTATTATTATTATTATTATTATTATGACCACTGCCGCCGCCGACAATTGTATTGTCAATTTTTTAAAACAATGTATTAATCATAGTTATTTTAAAATGAAAAAAAAATATTATATATTAAATCTCAAAATTTATAAAATTACAAAATAAAAACATAGTCCTTATAGTAGAAAAAATATTCAAATAAAGTTTAATGATGGAAGTATGTGTTATTTTGAAAATATAAAGAAATCCATGAGAGAAGAAGAATTAATTTAATTAATTAAGATTAAAATTAGTATTTTAGTTAATATTAATTGAAAATTTTAAAAGCAGAATCTGTTATGCTACCATTTTGCCTTATCTCAAAATATGTTGTTAAATTGTACATATTCATCTATAATTAGTTTTTCGTAAGTTTACCGAACATGGCTGCTAAAGAAAATGGTTGTGGTGGCGAAGACATAATGACAAGCAATACCGACGATGAGGCTCGTCGAAGGTTTAGAGGATGAAAAGCTGAAGGATTTTCATGTGCTTCATCCGTATAGAAGTCGGCGGAGTTTGGCACGCATTTTCTTGTGCTAATTAGTTTCAGTTTTAATGTCTCTATGGTTTGATATTGAATGTCAATCTGCTACCTGAATATGTATTATTACTTACTGAATAACAATAACTTGCTCAAATGAAATCAGGGGATGTGTATGTAAATGAATCTGAGGTCAATATTGAGACACAGACCTAGTTGAAGATGACAGTGTTTGCTGTTTCTTTTGATTCAAGTTCAATGTTAAAGGATGTTAATCTCTCCTCTTTTATTTTATTTTATTTTATTTTTCTCACTTCATGGTTTATGATTTTAGTAAGAAAAAAAATGCCATTTAGCAACATTCTAGGTGGAAATATTTGACAATAAATAACATGTTCAATTAAATGTAAGCATATATCCACGATCCCAGAGTAATGTTTCCTAACCATTCAAAGGATATGTGCCTGCGTATTGATGATTTTCTTCTAATAGTTCCGGACCTATATATACTGAAATATATTTATTTTTTAAATGCTACAGAATTAAATGTACTCTTACAGATTTATAAAAAAAACAAAAATTACGACTAAGTGCCTTGTAATTGATAATAAATGTGTATTCAACAAATAAAAGAAACAATTACTGCAAGCAAAGAAATCTACCGTGTTCTTTAAATGAGTTAAAGAAAACAATAAAATAATGAGAAAACTGAATGCATTAAAACGTGGAAATTACACAAAATCATACTTTTCAAGATCAATTTTCAAAAATCAGGTAGGAAGTTTCACTTTTCAAAAATCAGATATTTTATTTTTAAATTTTAAAATTTAATTATACAATTTTCTTCCCAAACCCTAATCAATTTCATCCCAAACCCTAGAAATCATTTCCATTTTCTTTCTCTCTCCCTCCTCTCTCTCTCTCTCCCGTCTTCTCCGCCTTCTCTCTTCTCTCTCTCTACCAACCTTCACCGGCGACGCCTCCCATCTTTATCGGCGACGTCGCTGCGCTCATCTCGTCGATGCACATTCGATTCGCTCATTGTCTCACGGTGCAGATCCAACCTTCTCTTTTTAAAAAAAAAATTATTTTTGAGTGGTGGTGATTGACGGTTCGGTGGTGGAGGTGCGTAGTGCTGTGGTGGTGAAGGTGTGTGGTGGTAGGAACAGAGATTGGGTGTTGTGTGCGGTGATGTGCTTTGGTGCGGTGGAAGTGGAGGTGTGTGGTGCATTGCGGCGGTCGGGTGAGTGGTGTGGTGTCGTGCGCGGGTGGTGGTGCGGTGGGGGTAGAGTTGTACGATGCCGTTAATAGGTCGTGTGTGGAGTTGTGCTGTGTAGTGCGGTGGAGGTTATGTTTGGGTGGTTTTAGTGGCGGTGGTGGATCGGGCTACTGATGGTGGATCTAGAGTTGGTGGTGATGGATTTAACCGTGGCGATGGTGTGCTCTACATCCTAATTTGGTGGCTGTGCTCTGGAGGTGAGGTGGTGGTGGATCGGCAGCTGATGGTGGATTTCTATTTGGTGGGTATGCTGTGGAGGTGATTAGTAGTGGTGGATTTGGCGTGACGTAGTGGTGGTGGTGTTTTTATGCCATGTGTGATTTGTTTGCAATGATGGTGGTAGTGGTTCTGGTGGCGAGTTGGCGGTGGTGTTGATTTGTTTAAGGTGGGGGTGGTTCTGTTGGAGGCAGTGTTGAGGTGTTGGTTGCAAATGTTGTGCAATGGTGTGTTTGACAGTGGTGTGGCGGTCGTGGGTGGGATGAAATGGAATGGGTGTCTGTGATCAATTATTTGATTGATTGTGACCAATAATTGGTTAATTTTTGACAAATAAATAATATGAGACCTAAAAATTGTGACTATGACTTACAATTTATTAAGTTTTAATTGAGTTGTTACCAATTAAAATTCTGATTTTGTGATCGATGAATAATTTGTGACTTATAAAATTTTTGATTCGTGATCGAGAAATAATATGTGACGTATAAAATTCTTGATTTGTGACTAATAAATAAGTCGTGACCAATAATTTGATAAGTTGTGATCGATTTGCAATGAATAAATGAGTTATGACCAATAAAATTTTCGATTAGTGATCGATAAATAATATGTGACCTATGAAATTTTGATTCGTGTTCAAGAAGTAATTTATAACCTAAAATTTTTTGATTTGTAGCAGAGAAAAAATTTGTGACCAATAATTTGATAAATTGTGACCGAAAATTAATTTTTGATTAATTAATTAGATAATTGTGCAAATTGCATATAATTGTGTCATTACTATATTTAATTGGTAAAATATATATTTAATAAATTAATTTATTGAATTTATTATATTTAAATAATAAGTATTTTTAATTAATTAGCTAAATACCTGATTTTTGTATTTTATAAACTTAAAACCTGAATTTGAATTGTTGAAACTCAAACCTTACGAATTCTTCCCCATTAAAAACCTTTATAGAGTGGGCTATTTATAGCCATAGGGCCAAATTAAATTTGCAAAAAATCTACTAACACTCCAATAGAGTATGACTACCCTAAAGATAAGGTAGAAATAGCTAATTCCCTAGTGACTAAGAAAAAGCTTTATTCGTGCAAATAATTAATAATAAATTTCTAACAATCCTTCCCTCACCTTAATGTGTAAAAAGATGAATTAAATGAAAACTAGCTACTATGCCCTCCATCAAATCAGTGTTTCCATAAACGCCAAGTAGCCTTTTGAGCTTTTGAAATGCAACAAATTTGAGGGGCTTTGTAAATATGCCAACAACTTGATATTCACTCTTGTAGAAGATAAGATCAATTGAACCATCGTTGGTGAGTTCACGTAGAAAATGATATTTAACATCTATATGCTTGCTTCTTCCATGTAAAACAAGATTTTTGGAGAGTTTAATTGCAGAACTACCGTCTTAATATATCTGAGTAGGTCCATGTTGCTTGAAATGAAATAGCTTGAAAAACACAAGCTGTTGCACTATATACTCACATTCTATAGTTGATAAAGTGACAATTGACTACTTCTTAGATGACCATGAGACAGTCCCTGAACCCAACATGAAAACTTTTCTCGAAGTACTTTTTCGATCGTCTGAATCTCCAGCAAAGCTACTTTCAATAAAATCCACCTAATCTGACTTCTCCTTTCTCGTAGAATAACCCATAATTTGCAGTACCCTTCAAGTAATGAAAAATCTTCTTTGCAGCAAGAAGATGACTCTCCATTGGATGTTCCATGTACTTGGTAATGAGACTAACAGCATGCATAATTCATGTCTTGTTGCAATCAAATACATCAAGCTTCTAACAATTTGTTTATAAAGAGCGCTCCCCTTTTCTTCTGAATCTTTCATCAGCTTTAGGCCAAACTTTGTTGGAGTGCTTACATAATTGCAATTCTTCATTTGAAACCTGTCTAGAATTTCTTGCGCATTCTTCTTTTGGGAGACAAAAATACCTTGAGCAGATTGCACTACTTCTATATTAAGAAATTAATGTATCATTCTCAGATCAGACGTTTCAAACTCAACTATCATGGACTCCTTAAAATTTATAAACATAGCTCTAAGCGTAGATTAAATCATCTACACATAAGCAAACAATGAGCATTTCCCCCTCCATATCCAATTTTTATGAAAAGTGTGTTCATAAGGACATTTTTGAAATCCTCCAAAAAATAAGTTTCTATACGATTATACCAAACCTATGGAGCTTGTTTTAATATATAGAGACTTCTTTAACCTATACACTATATGCTCATTTCCAACTTTAACATAACCAAGAGGTTGACTAATGAATGTTAGCTAGTTCATTCAAATCTCTATGGAGGAATGCTGATTTCACGTCTAATTGGAAAATAGGGCATGAGTTTTGAGCTGTTAATGTAACCATAAATCTCATTGTACCATGCCTAGCCATCGGAGCAAAAATTTCTTTGTAATCAACACTCAATTCTTGCTTATAGCCCTTGGCTACCAAACGTGCCTTGTACTTGTCAACTTCACCACTTTCTATTTTGTCTTATAAACCCGCTTGACACCAATTGTCTTTTGTCCCTGTGGAAGACCAATCAACTCCCATGTGTTGTTTTTTTTCAAATGTCTGCTATTTCATCATCCATAGCCTTTCGTCATTTTGATTCTTTGACAGAACTTTCAAAAAGTGTGGGATCACAATCTGAAAATAGAGGTTGTGAATGTTGAGTTTGATCAATTTCGTTTACCTCATAATCTGACATCCATGCGGCTTCTTTCGAACACGACGAGAATGAGATCCAGCTACTCCTTCAAATGCTCATCAAATTTGGTGTTGTCTGGATGATTTCAGAAGCTATAGGAGGTTCATTTTGAGGATTCTCATGTGCAACAGTTGCTGGAAAGGGTTGTTGCTGGAGTTGTTTTGCTTCATCATCATTTTCTTCTGCAAAACTAGTTGGAATTTGTTCTCTAGCAACATTTTTGTTCCATGGCCAGATTTAATCTTCATCAAAAACAACATCTCGACTGATAAACATTTTCTTAGTGCTAGGATTGTAAAGCTTATAAGCTTTTAAGAATGGAACAATACAGTCTATGCATGCATGCAAGAAGACGCCAATATAATTAAATTAAGGTGTAAATAAATATATCTTCTTCAATATATACTATAAATGTAAGTTCTTTTCCCCAATTTGCAGGACTCCATGAAACGGAAGGTGATGCGGGCTGATTGAAGGGAAACTCCGATGCAAGGACAATGCGATACATGTGGAAATTAGAAACTTTGCTAGTCTCAAATAAATAAATTTTCCCAAAGTACTGACATGTTTGTGTTTGTGTGTTATGAAGAAATATTAAGCATTATACAATTGAAAAGTTAAAGACTCAGATATAAATTAGATTGATTTTTCAGATTGTCACGTCAAGAATTAAGGTACGGCATTTTTATTTGAAACAATCTGAATTAGACTCCGTAGCCAGTTTCGTTAAATCCAATTAAAATTGGATTGGTTATGCAAATGGGTCAGATGAAGAATCTCATAGCGAACCACTCGATGTCCACTCCTATCAACAATTATTCATTATGCCCTTATTTGATGGGATTAAAATTAAAATTTTTAGTAAATTTTGATAAAAATTGATGAAATACGTGGTTGAAAAATTATGGATCGCATAAAATATGTGATTAAAATTAATTGATAACTTTGAATTAAATTAAAATTTAGATTTTAATTCCTACCAAATCGGGGCTATATAACAACTCCGTCTTTGGGGAGCCTAATTACTTGTCTCAAACATGAGGAGGTTGTGTGACGAAAATAATCACCAACTAATGCAATTACTTTTGAAGGTAAATAAGTAATAATCAACATTCCGCATTATTTAATTCTTAATTTATCTCTTCATATAGATTTAAACGGATAAAGTTAGATTAGGTAGATTTTTAATTAATTCTTATCATATATGAGATTCTTTCTTGCTTGCATTATACTGTTGCATTTAATGTCCAACCCGGCCTTCTATTTTTTTTGCAATTTTTGCCACAGAAAGATTTTCATGCTATANATTACACCAATTGAATCTGAACCAATCCTTTCACTATAAATAGAGCCTTTTCCTTGCAAACTTCACCACTACAAACGCAAAAACCCTAACACCCAACTCTCTACCCTAAAGCTTTGAAATCAAGAAAATGGCACTGAGATTGAATACTTCTTTAGCAGGGCTTGTGGTTTTGGCCCTGATTTCCTTCTTCCCTGCCATCTCTGCAGATGACATTTCATGCGTAGAGGCCATTACGGACTTGCTGCCGTGCCAGTCATTTCTGTTGGGATTTGGCGATATTAGTGTCCCTTGTTGCCAGGGGGCTCAGACCTTGTTTAAAAGTGTCGCTAATTCCCTAACAGACCGTAAAATTGTCTGTGAGTGTCTTAAACAAGCTTTATTGACGTTTGGTGTTAATCTAGACAGAGCACAACAACTTCCCCAGCTTTGCAAGATTGATATTAATGTACCCATTCGACCCGATGTGGACTGCAATAAGTAAGTTTTTCTTTTCTTAAGTTCTAAATGACAATATTCACGGGATGCATCGTTTTCTGGAAGAAAAAACTCATCAAACAATCAACTTTGGGAAGTAATTCTGGATCATGCATGATTGAATAAACTGGTTAAAGTGTTTCATACGCAAGTTTAAATTGCTGCCAAGTTGTATACTTATATAAATTATTCCAATGTGCAGGATTCCGATGAATGAAGGCATTCAGGCCCATAATTTCGAGGCACAGCCATGAGAAAATCCATCTTCTCCTTCTTATGACGGAAGTTAAGTTGACAGAAGGAATCATAAAATTTGCTGGTTTTGTATATGCATGGAAATGAATATCAGATAATTATGTTTTTCATTATCCAAGTGCTTCTTCTATTGTTTATTCCTCAACTACAGATACTTTTATTGCGAATTATATGGTTCAAAATTCACATATATAATGGTGAAGAAATTTCGTTATTTTATAAACTAGTCAGAGATGCCCATAAATCAACCTATTATTGGTATTATGAAATTACTAAGCATGTATATGAGGAGTAACTGAAAGCTGTTGCACTTTAAAATTCCGAGAAAACAATTTAAATTTGCATTAATTCCAAACAAACATTACTTTCCAGTATCCCTAAACCATGAGCTCAGGAATGGTTTAACACCAGGAATGCATTATAAATACAATAAGATCAGTAAACCCTAATGCATTCTACAAGTTAATTTGCTTAAAAATAAGAAAAAAAAATGCAATATGGCTAAGAAAGTAATTGGCTTCTACTCAATATGGTTTCTGGGAATGATAGTAATGTTGGGAACTGGTGCAAGGAATGCAAGTGCAATAAGCTGTTTGGATGCCATTATAAAGCTGATGCCTAGCCAAGATTATCTGTTAGGCAGCAGCAGCGGGGTGACGCTTCCTTGCTGTATAGGTTTCGGCTTATATCCATGGCTATGTAGAAAACTTGAGAAAAAAAAAAAAGGAAATGAAAAAAGGTTTTATGTGAATTTTGTTATTATCTTCTTCCCTTGTATATTTGCTCCATTGAAATTTCAGTTGAGATTTGAGGAAAAACTAAGCGGTATAATTGGTCAAATTAAGTTGTCGGAGATGTTCGTATTTTTCTGGGGCATGTACGATCTTTGAAATTTGAACATTTGACCTTGTATCTCGAAATAATATCCTTAATCAACTGAGATAATCTTAATGATTGAATAATTCTATATAGCACTAGTCGTGAGTACAAGTCTAGGTAACTATACTACACTTGATAGATCCAATTAAACATGTTGATAAATACTTTTAAACATGTAAATGAAAATCACGCTCAGAAAACACGATTTAAAGAAGGTTTTCTTAACATTTTTGCTTATACGACACAACAAATTGTGTTAACATCATATGTTAGTGAACCACTCAACGTTCATGTTTGCATCGGCCACTTATAACCATCTGCTAACCAACTACAAACCCCGCAACCACTTATTAAATACTACATACAAAATTAGGCACTTAATATTTACTTTTCTGGTAACAACAGACAGTTTTACTAATATCACTGACAAAATTTTCCCTAAATTCTGGTTAGAGGTAAGAATCATTCATGTCGCAGCCCGCATTTGGCAAAGTCAGGTGCCTTGGCTATTCGAGACCTATTAATTGTTCTCACCACATTTCCACTATAAATCGGGTCCATAACCTACACCATTTCAACAAATATACTAAGCTGGTTCCACATTTTCTCTTTATTACTCACTATTCACTCATTAATGACGAAACCAATGATGCAGTGGTTTGTGGCAATGATGATCTTGGTCGTGGTGGCTAGCCACCGTGCCAATGGGGTGATTCAGTGCGACGACGCGTTGTCACAGTTGATTCCATGTGAAAAATTCTTGCTGAGTGGCGATACAACACCGAGCGTTGAATGCTGTACCGGGGTACAGGCTCTGAACGCGATAGCCATGGCGTCGCAGCCAGATCGTAAGGCCATTTGCCAGTGTTTTAAAGAGATTGCAAAGTCTTTCCCTTTCAACTTGGTGAAAGCCCAGCAACTCCCCCACCTCTGTCAAGTCAACCTCAAAGTAACAATCGATCCCAATGTTGACTGTGACAGGTATAATTCTTTCTGAGCCTATGAATTTTTCGACCCGATTCCTTCAGATGATTCATAGATTTTGCATTTGTATCTAATACATGCACGAAAATGAATTTATATTTCTACCATTCTTCAAGCAGATGCTGATTTTTTTTCCTGTTTTGGCAATTATACATGCAGAATTTGAAGGACAATGGAGATGCGGAAATAATGCTGTCATAATTAGGGATAGTAACGAGTAACGTTGTTTGAGGGGAAATGTGTTTTATTTAATTGTCGTAATTATAAACCTTCTTGTTTGAATGAAAGAGTATGAATTAAGAATAATTCTAGTTCCGAGATTCTTTCTTCTTTTCTTAATTTATCCTCGAGCAACTTGCAGTTTCATAGTTTTACATAACCCGTTAAAGACTAGAAAAATGAAGTGGCTTGCACACCTTGAATTTGTGCATCGGACATTCAGTAGTAGCCGTAATTTATATCTATATTTTCGACGCAGTACATCATCTTTGAAGAATTATAATGAATTTAGGCATGTTGATAAGTCCAATTTTGAAATTGATGATTTTTTAGACAAAAATTGAATAATTATAAGATCAAGATGGTCAGCAATAAATTTATGATAGGTGGAAACGGAATGGTTGAAAAATTATGTATTGATCCATTGAAATGCATTAATTTTGTTGCACTAGGCAGAATAAGATTATTAATTGTTAAATCCTAAGATATATAGTCCATCTTTAATTTAGCTAAAAATTTAAATTAACAATTATTTTTAACTATTCATTTTGTGGGGACTCATAATATTTATCAACTACACATTTCGTACATTTTTATTAAAATCTACTAATAACGTAGTTTATAACTAAACCAAAAAGGGCATAATAATTAATCCATTTTCAAGAGAAATGAAAACTGATGTATAATAATGAGTTCAGTATAAGATAAATAAAAATAAAAATAAAGAATATCACTTTATTAACAAGGAAGAAAAATATGGTACAAACTTAGGATAGAGTTTGGCCTAACCTCCATTCAAAGATGCAAACAGGAAAAATTTCCTTGTCCGAAGACAGGGAAATACAATGTAAGAGTCAAATAAATTACACTTCATTTGTTCTAGTCATATTCCTCGTTATCATACATCATGTATAATATGTATTTATGGCTCATGGTAACTGTTGGACTCACTATTTAAAGGGAATTTTGTAAATATAATATTATTCTTCAAAATCTAAAAGTCTATAGCTACTTCCCAGACTCAGTAAATGTATCAAAAAGTGTCTCGACATATTCCCTTTTGCTCAAATAGAAAGGAAAAGGCGTGCTCTTACCTCACTCTCACTCGACGCAGACCATGGAATAATTTATTATTATTATTAGTACCTTCCATATCCAATCTAATGCTTAAATAATTATCAATTAATCTTTGAACTGATTTTTTTGCAATGTCTCTTTTGAACCAAGCATAGAATCAATCTGCCCAAGAAATTCTCTAAAATCACCTTTCATGTGTCGTTCTGGTGCACAGGGAAGTGAAAACTTGTTATTCTTGTTCTGAATCACATCACTTAGTTGGCCGTGTTCGGCTTAGATTTGTCTGCTTGTTGATATTGACTTTTCATGTGATACACAAATAACACTTTCAACTTAATGTTTGGTTCATGTTTATAAACTATTTACAAATATTCAAATCACGTTTTATTCATATGTTTCAAAGTATCCACAAGTATTATCTATTACTTACTTACTTCTATCTATTTTTTATTTGAATTGTTTATAATACTTCCGAGGCTTTTCCCATTTGTACAGAAGAAGAAGCAACAGAAATTGACCAAAATAGACTAAAACAATGGGCCCCACAGTATATTTAAATATTGCAAAAAATGACGGGCCCCCTTCTTGTGTGTGGTCCGGTGTGTTTCTGTGGTGTACAGTTGTGTATACTCAGCAGTATTCTACTTCCAAACATGCTACGGAATTACGAATACTAGAGCTACGTCCTCTCTCTCTCCCTCTCTCTCAAAAATTATACAAGTACTAAATATATTGACTTTTAAAAGAAGTGCTAGGGTAGATTTTAGCAAATGCCTGAACATGCTCAACTAGCCTCTCCAAATGGTTTGTGTAGGGCCAAGCAACCTGGCCAATGCTTTAATTCACACCCACTAACCAAACACAACTAAAGCGTAATCCGAATTCGATTATGTGAATCCAAACATAATCTATATACATAATTAATAATCTTATTCTTTAGATCTCGATAATCTCATATAATTTTCTCATCCCTATTCTCTATACATACCCATTAGCCTCGCCCTTGTCCCCATCACCATTTAATCATAATCAACCATGAATATACTAAGCCCATATTCTATGATGATAGTTATGTGTTTGGTGCTTCTAATCCTAACCCCAAACCATCAAATGGCAAGTGCACAATTTGATTAATGCGCCACTGCAATGCCCAATTTGCTTCCTTGCAAGGATTTTCTAATCAACCTTGTTCCTCTCGTACCCAGAAACAGTGCTGCGATGGTGCAATGACACTTACCGGTCTAGGTGGAGTTGATCATTTGTGTTATTGCCTAAAATTAAAATTAATGGGTTCACACATTCTCTCTGCCAAACTTCACCTCATTCCCAATCTATGCAGTGTCCATGTCTTCTTACCCGTCGTCTACTGCCTGTATTCTCGACACAAATATTTTTATTAATTGTTGACAAATATGAGAAGCTTGTTGCAACTTTAAATTTCTTGACTCTTTAATTATGACACCAAAAGTTTAGTGATTGGCCCCATTATAATGAGATTTTTGAAAATAATGTATTTTGGGATAGTAATTTTTGGGAGAATATATGTTTAAAACAGAATGAAACTTTTTTATTTATATATAATATTATTTTATTGGAGATTATACGATTGAAAAGAAAAAAGAGAAAAATGCATTAAAATTTTAATGGAGGGGCCAAATAGGAACTTAAAGTTGGACCGGTGGACCGGTGGAAGAAGTGGCCGTACTAATCTAGCACCGGCTAGATGCAATGCAATAATGTCAACCTAGCAGTCAACTTATGATATTTGAATAAATTAAGGGAAATTTACAGCAACAATTCCTAACCTTTTAATTTTTTTTAAAACTTTACCATAACCCTCAATTTATGCTAGCAAAGGTCCTTAACATTTTATAAATATGCACCTGGAGTCTGACTGAATGGAAACTATCAATTTGACCGTTAGTTGACCTGAAAATGCAAATAGGGGCATTTTTGTGAATTACATATAAATTAAATTAAAAAAATCTAAAAAGAAAAGGAAAATCATCATCATCATCATCGTCATCGTCTACTTCATCTTCTTCTTCTTCTCCTCCTCCTCCCTCCTCCTCACCCCCCACGCCTAAAACAAAACCAGAAAATAGAAAACCGTCGGCCTCCCCTTTTGACAAGGGTTTGCACTGCACATCGGCACCACTCAAGACCTTAGCTTGCTATTTTAGCTACGACTTCTCAACCTATACATAAGAATCCCACATCTCAAAATTCTCTTTTTCACCACCATGATCAAACCTATCAATCATGAAAGGTTTGGAAAGCTTTTCATCCAAATCCAACCCCATAAGTAATTCGTATTAATTGTTTCAAAATATTTATTTGTACCGGTGGTGCAGTGAAGGGTGGGATACCAGAGTTTTTAAATGGAGTGGAGCAGCATATGCAAACTCTAGAGTCTGAATTTAGCGACTTGCAAAAGCTTCTCGTTGCTCGCACCATAAAGCTCAAGAACATCGACTTTAAATGCCAAGAAGTAAGAATGGTTTGAGGAGCCCCGTCTTGATGAAGCAGTAATGCAAGGATAAAAAAGAAGGCCGACAATGGTGGTGGTAGTGGTGGTGTAGAATGGAAAAGAAGTAATGTAAGGGTCAAAATGCAGTAATGTAAGTAGTAATCGCCGGTGGTGGTGTAGAAATTGAGAAGAAGATAAAAATCGTGTGGTGGAGTGGCACTGGGAGGTGGGTGGCGACAGATTTTTTTTTTAAAGTTTTAGCTTTATTATTTTAATTGTCAATATTTGGGAATACGCAAAGTACCATTTTGCCCTTTTTAATGTGGTCAAAATTGATCAATTTTTTACTTTTTTGGTCAATTAACAATCAAATGAATGGTTACCGTCCAGTTGGACTTCAGGTGTATAATTATAAAAGGTTAGGGGCTTTCGTTAGCACAAATTGAAGGTTAGAATAAAGTCTGCAAAAATTGAAAAAGGTAGGCCACTATTGCAATTTATTCATAAATTAATGTGGATCAATAAATTTCACTTTCCCTCATTAAATTACTGGAATCCAGTCAGTCTCGTCTAATTCTTTTATTTTATGTACTCTATATGCATTCGAAAAATATCATGGAACGGAGGAGGAATGGAACTTTTTATATCCTTCACTAAGGTGTTGAGAAGTGAAACTTAGCCTGTGTTTGGGAGTCATTTTGGCCAAATGTTAATACAAAATGTGACCATTTGTATTTGTCGATGGGATTTACCTGGGCAGTAAGTACTAGTTGCAATGGAACCAATTTATCGGATTACCATTATTTACAGAAGAATAAATTTTATGAGTAGGAGTAAATTGGTAATTTTACGTCATTTAGTCAAAAAATTTCTAACCCTCCTCAACGCTAACACTTTGTAATGTCTATAATTTGGCTAAAAATTGGATATAAATTGGGCATCAAACAATTGCTTAATTTTTCAGTAATTAGGTAACACTTTATTAAGAGTGTGTTTAGTGCATATTAAAATGAGAGAATGCATTTTCTTGAAGTGATGTGATGATGAATATATAGTTAAAAAAGAAGGAAAAGTTATTGATGTGATGAAAAATATTATTTCATTGAAGAATGTATAGTTCAAAATAAGTAGAAGAATGAGAATGAAAAAAATAATGTGGCTCAAACAGGGGCTAAATATTAAATAATTATTAGATCAAAATGGGACGTGGCCTAGCAAATTGGTCCATTAAGGGTGTGTTTGAGTCATATTATTTTGGAAGAATATATTTTGGAATAGTAGATTGATGGAGAATGTGTGGTCGAAAAAGAAGGAAAAGTTATTGATGTGATGGAAAATATTATTTTATTGAAGAATGTGTTAATGAAAATGAGTAGAAGAATGATAGTGAAAATTTTAATGTAGCTCAAACAGGCGCTAAAGTATGGATTATTCTGCCCTGTTCAATACTTGGCGCCCCCTACAGGGTGGCTGTGGTATTTCTTTTAGTAGTTCTATGCATTCGTTGACCGTCTAGGTATCATTGTGTATTCTAAACTCCTGTTTGATCCCCATTTTTTGTAAAATATATTATAAAATAGTGATTTTTTAGAGATTGTACGACTAAAAAGTAAGATTTTTTTTTTGAAATATATGTATAATTATTTTATAGAAGAATAATTGATTGAAAATGAGTTTTGAAAAAATATGTCCTTAGAATAATAGGTTCAAATGGGGCTAAATGAATAGCATTATTTACTTTTTAATAACTAACGTGTTATTCTCATATAAGAAATGTATGTGTTCGAAAACGACGGTATTCTTTAATGTAAAAAGATGTTTTCACTGAATAATAACGTCTTTTAAATAAATAATAATATCTAAATAGACAAGGTCTTCAAATGGAGTTGGAGCCAACTTCCATAGAATCGTTTATTGATTGTTACTTGTAGGGATGTCAATATGGCTCGTCGACTTAGACGGCATATGGTTCGACCCAAAAAAAGTTCGAGTCGGGCCGGCTCGTAGCTCGAGCCGAGCCCCATTTTGGGACTTCGGCTCGAGCTAGCCCATGGCTCGTCGTCACGGGTCATTTTTCGGCCCGTGACAAGCTCAGTCTAAAAAAAAAAACTAATTTGCAAAACTTTAAAAAAAAAAAAAAAAGCTGCCTATATTACTGTTTATATAGAAAAAATAACCGGGCAGGGTCGAGCCTAAATTTTTTGGTCGAACTTTTGCTCGACTCAAGCCAAAGAAAAGTTCGAACCAGTTTTACTCGAGTCGAACCCGAGATTCGAGGTTCGACTTGACTCGTTGACACCCCTAGTTACTTGCATTTTGTTTGTGCATTCAAATCTCTTTTGTTAGACTCTTACCTAAATTAAGTTATTGTTTGGCAATTTATTTATTTTTCCAGATTTTAAATTGGTCGTACTTCACTTTTAATCACATATTTTATTGAACTCACTTTTTAACGACTTTTAACCACATATTTCATTGAAGTAGCAAAATTATTAGCAAAAGGCTAGACAAAAAATAAATTTTTGTTATTATATTAATTTCCACCTATCAATTACACAAGGAATATGTTACTTGTACATAATGCGACGTCCATAACTGTGTCCACCCTCTCACATGGAGGGAGACCCACTTCGAATAAAATATAATATATGTGAATTGAGTCATCCTTCATGTAAGGGCGTGGATACAGTTATGAACACCGCATTATGTACGTGTAGCATCACCCATCACACAATACTACGTGTACATTATGTAACTCTTAATGTAACTTTTGAAACACATATATCAAAACCCTTAAAAAATATAACATCGAATCGTCCTCAAAGTTTTTGCATTGTCACACAAACCGAATCGCCCTCCACATTGGAATGTTTTTGCTTAGATATAGTGCTCCCCACTCCTACTTTAAAATCTTCCAATGACTTATTTGGTAGGATTTTTGCTTTTACTTTTACTTTTATTAATTTAAAAGAGTTTTTTGACGAAACTACATTATGCATGTAAAAACTTTTTGAGTGAGACAAAACAGCATTTGACTTTTCAAAAACCTTGTCAAATGGATCCTAAATTACACACAACAACTTGCAGTTACTACACCTCATTTTATGCTTGTAAGAAGTAATTTTTGCTTTATTATCTATTTCAAATAAATTTCAAATTTCAAGTGATAAGTACTATTACCGAATTTTTATTAGCCTCATCTGGCTAAAATAAAAATCAGATTTTTAGTATTTTTTTATTAATGTTGATGGAATGTGTAGTTAAAAAGTTTTTGATCTCATAAAATTTGTGATTATAATTGATTATTGACTTGGATTTAAATTTTAATTCAAATTTTAAGTTGGACCTAACGAGGTCTTAGTTTATGGGCTTCCTACTCGTATGAATAATGTGAATGTACGTTTATGTTAGTATTACAATGAATTGAAGAAGTTAACCCCTCATGCACTAAACAAGCAATCCAACGACTTGGCTAATTAGTCCCGTTTGCTTTTGCTTAAAATCATTTTTTTTAAGAAATTTCAATAAAAATTGATGAAATATATGATTGAAAATTTGATCTAAGTTACGATTAAAAATAAATTTTAAAAATGGGTTCAAACGGGCTAAGATTTAAACAATCTACTCCATGATCAAGTTCCAAGAACCCAAGACAGACTGCAGGGGGCACGTGAATTGTATACGGGCGAGAATGAGAATGAAGGATGATTTCCAAAATTCAAACAAAAGTTAAGGTTTGTTTGCTTATTGTTATATAGGAATAAAACGTCACCAAATATATATTTCAATATTTTCTTAATCTACTATAAATATACCATCAATAATTATATTAGTTGTACATTCTTAGATTACATTGTAGATGGCATTCTCCCATGTGGATGAAATTTGGCCATTGAAAAAATTGTTGTTAAAATCAATATAAAAAAAAGTATCACATCATACAATGTCAAACTTAATATACATATAACAAAATTATACCTTCAAATAATATCTAATATCTAATAGCATCAATTTTGACTTTCTTTGCATACGACGCCTAAGCGGGGAATGAGGAAAGTGCGATAAGGAGTCACGGAAGAATGTGCCATGTTTTAATTATCTAAATGAATCAATCTAATTAATTAAAATGCATACTTTGGACTTTGCACGCTAGCTACTTGTTGGATCTTTTAAACTCCCAACTTGTTGGGTTGGATAATTGGGTCTAATGAAAAATAATAAAACTTATAGAAAATAGTTCGTTTTCAAAGTCGTGTACCCACTATTTCGATTCAAGAACCATGAATCAACTCAGACCAAATCAATTCTTGGTTTTCGATTTTGATTCCATTTTTTTTTTTTT
>CAIGRP010007660.1:0-15526 GCA_903798385.1 Fraxinus cuspidata
GTGTTTATTTTTATTGTTAAAATTAAATTAACTAAAGTTTTGTAATCGAAAGTAAACATTCATCAAGTGATCAACAATGCGGACTCAAAAAGTCCATTTTATTACTTGAACGCAACCCATGCACTTATGGTTTGCACTTTAATAGCGAACGTATCCAACGCCTCATCAATATCACCATATGTACGTAATTGAGAATCTTGAGATGAGAAAATAAAATCTCACAAACTGTATCCTAATGTGGTTGGCCCAATACAATGGAATTAGTCAAAGGGTCAACCTCGTATTTTCTATACCATTAAGAAACAAAACGCTCATAACCCGTATCCTAATGTGGTTGGCCCCAAATACAATGGAATCGGATAAAGGGTCAACCTCGTATTTTCTGTACCATTAAGAAACAAAAAGCCCACAACCCGTATCCTAATGTGGTTGACCCGAATACAATGGAATCAGACAAAGGGTCAACCTCATATTTTCTGTACCATTACGAAACAATTTTTTTAAGCTTTAACAAGAAATATTTTTCTTCTTCATCTTGGCATCCTCAAAATGTTTCTAATACACCATTTGTATATATAGCTTGAAGTTGGTTTCAACTTAGACTCTAATATGGATCATAATGAGAATGGTATAGTGTTTTTGTACCTTGGATTATAGCCTTACATGATGAAAAATTCAATGCACGGGCAGTGTGTGCTAAACCATGTTTTATCGAAAAAAATAATATTAAAATTTTGAAAAAACAAACCAACAGCCAAAAACTTTGGTTTGAAACGATGACCAAAAACTTGCCTAGCTACTTGTTAGCATACTACTCACACTAGTTAAAGCCCTGCAAATTTTTCCATATACACCCTAAAGCAGGAACCGAGGCATTATATATATATATAGACACACACACAGAATTAATCTCTTAAGCACCAATGCTTAGCATAAGTTAAGTATCAGTGCTTAGGAGATCAATCATATATATATATATTATTGATCCCATTTTTTAAATGGTTACGTGAACAACAAAAGTTGGGTTCACTTGCGTCCACGCAAGCAATTTCAACACGTTTTGACCAGAGATTCAGATGGGAATGAATGGTGTTTATGGACGTGGAAGATACTTTACAATGAGAGGCAAAAATGTTCAAGCACCGACAATATCATCAAATATGATTGCATATAAATAAAAATCATAAACATCTCAACCATAGTGAAAATAATCTAATTCAAGAAAATAAATATGGAATAAGTAAGAAAGAAAATCGAGTGTGGTTTCAAGTGTCAAGAATTGCGTTATTATATTTTATAAATGAATTACAAGAGGTGTTTATTTACACAGTTTTGGCTGACGTGGTAACCATTGGATCAAAACCACGAAACCTAACCTCCAAAGCTGAAACCTCACATCACTTCGTCTACTATACATTTAATACATTGAGAACGAGTCGCTGCCCTACATTTTAGGCTGACAATTCTGAAATTCATTAATATAAATATTACATCAATTATTTTTAGAGATTGTCTACGGATCCCTTAAAAGTCAACAAATGCTTCGGCCAAAGAGGACTTGAGATGGTGAGGGTGCTCCAACCAAAGAGAATTTCGGATAGAGATAGGGCTTAAGCAACATAAGAGCCTTGGAACAATGAGATCAGCTTCTTTTTTTACTTCTTTATTTTGATCAATTGGGTCTTTGTTAACTTTATCAAGGGTTTATGTGTGGCCTCCACTAGGAGCCCTAGTGGTGAGCCGTAACAATAGTCCCCCAAGTCTATGCATGATTATTTATGTAATGCATGGACTTATGTTATATATAAAAACAAAAATTTTGTTGAGGTGGTTATTTTTAACCATAGTAGACCCCAAGTCTAAATATAAATATTTATATTAGAATTTGAATTTGAAAGTAAAATTATCATGAATTGGTCAAGTTACTTATCGGGGTTGTTATCCGAAGTTGTGTACTTTATAGTTTCTAATTCTTTAGAAAACGTTGGGGAGCACCAACTGAGATCCTTTTATCTGAGGTTGTTCACTCAGAGGTGGTTTTGTATATCTGAAGCCTTGTCGAAGTTATCCATGCTGAGGCTAAGATAGTGTATGTCATCTATTCGCTGAAGCTGTAGTATAATAATTCTGAAGATACGTGTTTGTTAAAACTTTAAGAACATGAAGCGTCTTCAATTATTGCGCCCAAATGACTTGTTGTCTCGTACGTTTTCAAGAAAAGACAGTTGAAGCGACTCAACTTTCCATACACACAACATTCGCTGCATTTAATGAGTAATGATGACTACAGCAGATGTGTTTTATGGGAGGCAGAAGCAGTGACGCGTGTGATGCAGACGATTTGATCTGGACCATAGAAGACAAAGTGGTTGACGTGATGGATGGCTCAGATTGAATTTTAAATGAACGGTTTAATGGTTCAGATCAACATCCAATGTTAGGATTGATGACCTCTGACTATATAAGGCAACAGTTGAGGGTGAAAATCACTTTGCTTTCGTAAACAAAAACCAAAGCTCCCAAAAACTCTTGTCTCTCAACTTTAATGAAATTCCTCCGGTTAATTTCAAGAACTCCGCCCATCTTTCCCATTCATTCTCTAATCTTGTCAGTAATCGTTTATCATTGTATCTCATTTCATCTTGAATTCATGAGTTCTTCAAACTCTGCTAGGGGAACATTGACTTGAGCCTATGTAGATCTAAGATGGGTGTGACCATTACAAATAATGTCGACCTGGTCAAGGCCATTAGGGTCGGTCAGAGTTTGCTAACCCTTAGGAGGGTTACTTGGATTACAACACTGGTTAAGGGGCTGCCAAGGTTCCCTCGATTGTCACAATCACTGAACTTATAGAAATTAGGGAGAAGTATTGTATCCTCTACACCATCAAACTTCTTGCCCTCTCATCCGATGAGAGAGCTTGCTTCCCTAAACAAGGTTGTGTGTCATTAGTGAATACCTTCTGAAGGGAGCACTTCATGTGCCCTTCATCCATTATTTAGAGTTGTACTTAGATCGTACGAGCGGGCACCTACCTAGCTTGCCCCTAATGATTGGGACCAACTAGTGGGGACCTATTTTCTATGGAAAGAGACATCCTTAGGTGAGGATATGCCTCTTCACATGTTCCAAGCCCTCTTCTAGCCTAGGGTCTTAGGGAAGGGTGACTCGAAGGGTTGGTACTCGTCGTGTCCCTGGGGAAACCATTCCCCTTTTGTCGTAGGTCTTCCTTGCTCCATTAAGGGATGTAAGGAGACCTGATTTTGAGTTTGGAAGAGGTAGCACACCTGTGATGGTGATAGGGTCCCTCAGCTAACAGTCCCCACTCATTACTCAGAAGTACGTCAGTGTTTCTCTGATTTTTGCATGCACTGTACTTAGTTATGTAACTGCGGTATTCTGTCCTTCTTCATTTTACAGATTTAGTCAATCACTTCAACCTTTTAGAGGCTGAGTTGGGTGCAATAGAGGACGTCTATCGTCGTCGCCTATCCTCACGCGAGTTTGAGCTCCCCATATCTCACATGCGATTTTTCGAAGAGTTTGGCTTAATAGCTCGAAGAGGTAGAACTTCAAACTTAAATAAATAATAGATAGACTTGAAAATAAGCATTTTAACATTAAAAAGCAAATATTAAAATTAATAAAGTTATGTTATGTTTTTATCATAAATCTCAATACAAGAACTTAGCCAATTTTATATATATGATAAAAAAGAAAGAGGATTCATACAATACATCACTAATAGAAGAAAAAAATGGAGTAAATACAAAATGAAAGATAAAATCCTTTTTTGGCTGAATTCTTGAAGCAATAGCATGGAAAGATATTGATTTCCCCCAAAATTTCTTCCCTTTTTTTGATCTCTCTCTTCCTCTTTTTGCCCTAGTTCTTGGCCTTTTTCTCTCCCTCTCCCTTCCCTCCCCAAAACGTGTGTGTAAAATAAGGTTGAATGTAAGAAAAGAGAATGCTAAAAAAAAATGCTTAAATTGACTATTAAACACCTTCAAAATTGTGCCCAAGAATTGCCAAAAAGACCCCATAATTCGAAAAAAAAAACATAAACAATGGCCCCCAACTTCGAAAGCAGTGTGTGCAGGGGCTCAACTGAGACTATTTTGGTCTCGGTAAATCAAAAGAGCACTCTCGCGCGGGCTTTCTTCATTTCTTTTGTCCAGCTTATTTCTCCATATAATTGTACATCAGACCCCTTAACTTTGATCTTATACAATCTGGTCCTCAAATTTTGATTTTCATTTCAATCTTACCCTTAAAAATTGCTATCCCACGTCCTTGAACTTCCTGATTTGTTCACTGTGGTCCCCAAATTCATGATTTTGTACAATTTCAATCACTTTTCTCTTCCTTTGTCTTTGTTCTATTTCAATTCGGGATTTTGACCTACAAGATCCATAAATACACAATTGTGAATAGAAAATCGCTCAATTTAATCAGTAATTAACTTATTTGGATGTTTAATAAGTGTGCAAAAACATATTTATCAATTCACAAGTATAATTAATTTATCGATCATCGATTTTTATCTATTTATAATTTAAACCGTTTATAAATGATTTCCATACATGTGAGGCTACTAGTAATAGTTTTTCTTTATGGCTGCAAAAACCTGGGTTCAATTCCTAGTAGCCACACCACTCCTTTTTCTTTTGTGAAAAAGATGTATAATAAATCTTAACATTTAATCTTAGCAAATACATCCTCAACCCTTAATATTAGACTTTTTAGTCCGAACTTTTAGTACTGCTTACATAGTAGTTCTTTTTACATAATTCCATCAACTATTTTTTCCCCATCCCCAAAGTCAAAATTCTCGCTGCACCTCAAGACTTGTAGTTAACCTTAATCCCTTAGAACATATCAAATACTAATGTGAATTGCACTAAAAAGATTGTCATATAAGTTAAAATAGACAATGTTTATAAAAAATTGTATTCAAAGCAACATGTCTAGAACAATGTCTAGCTGACGTGGTAAGAAATTTAGACATATAAAGATGAACTTTTAGAAGCATAGGATCGTCTAGATGGAGTGAGCAACCATAATTTAATGTCTCTCTTTCAATATCTCTTTCTCATGCATGTTTATTATTTTTCTCTCTTGTTGCTTATTTTTTGTCTCTCATGTTAAATAAATATAAGCAATGAAATTTGAATAGTGGACAAAATTCGTCAGAGATAAGATTTGAAATAAACTGTCTATTCATTAGATATTAATATCACGTAAACTTGAAATTTTTCCATTTAGATGCCACCCATATTACAATTGGCAAAATACATAAAAGATGCTCTTACGTCTCTGCCTATCCTTTCTCTAGACTCTTGGGCAATTAATTTATCAAGGGGAGTGGGGACATGAGCATCCAATCAAGAAGACCGGTGCAGAAATTTTCATGAGGATATGGCCCAACGGAATTTTTCTTGCTTAATTTGCTTTCTCTAGTAGACAAAGTTTATTAAACAGATAACATTCCATTTTTCCAAGGCCCAGATTTCGTAGGCATGATTCCCAAAACAAAAAGTACTACCCCCATCACTTTAACAAGTCGTGTTAACATCAAAATGTGAATTTAATTTTTGAAACCGCTAAAGGTGCAATATTGGAAATAAAAGAAAAGAGAGTGAAGTTGAAAGTGTCGCAGGGTCTTTCATACTTTGTCTTAACATCAAATTTATCAACATAACGTCAACTTCATTCGACAAGATAGTCTTGAGAAAATGACTCTTGGAGGATGGGTAATTGCGTTAAGGTGTGTAAGCATGGAATTTATATCAACATATATAGTCAAGAATGTTGAACATGTATTTTACACATGTAATTAGGGAGTTTGTAGAAAGTTCTATTTATAGTTAGTGGTGGTGTCTTATTATACTAATTATTTAATAAATCTTAGATTTTGATTTTGTTTTTGTTATAGAATTCGAGAGATATAATAAAACTCAGTTGTCTAATCTTAATTTGAGATTAACTTTATTTTTTAACAGATGCAATTGCATTCCCAACAGCATATACAAAAATAAGATAATTTTGTTCGAGTTTATTTTTTGTTCTTGATGGCAACCATGAAGTATGACTTCCATTTTCGGATCACATAACTAGATTTTTGTTGTAGCAAGTGAAGATGCAAACGGTACTCGCTCAAATGGATTTGGATGATCGTTGTTAAGATTTGATAAGATGTCCACAACTTGGTCGACGGAAGAGAAATAGCGCAAGGAACGTAAGTCACTTTCACAAATATATCTTCATCTATCGAATAATATTATTTAAGATGTTTTGAAGAAGAAAATTGGAAGCGTTATGATTGAAGTTGGAGTAATTGTGCATAACTAAAAGTCTAACTAGCAACTTGTACTTGAAGTAGTAAGATCACGTGCTATTCTTAAAGAAATATTCGTTAATTTGGAAACCTTAGGGATTAAATACGATAAAGAAGATTTGACCTTGAATCTTAAAGAAATACAATTTTAGATAGTAGAAGTACTCTCACCATTGAAGATGTGTACGATGCTTTGTTTTCGAAGGAGAAGATAAAACATGTGATTGAATCTAAGGCTAAAGATAGAGCTAGCCTTGTTGTTCATGGTGGTCACGAAAAGGGTAGGTCGAAGTCTAATTTCAATAATGCTTTTAATGTAAGAAAAAATGACACATCAAGAAGGACTGCAACAAGTTGCAGAATAAAGAAAACTTGGTTGCAAGTCAGAAAGGAAGCAATCAAATATTTCAGGTGAAGCCGATGTTGTAGAGGGATATTTGAGTGATGGGGATGTTTTGGCTATTTCTGACGGTGAATCTAAACCTGACGAGGATTGGATTATGGATTCAATTTGTGCTTTTGATATGTGTCCTAATCAAGATTTGTTTTCAACATATGAAACAGTTTCGAAAGGTGTCGTGGTAATTGGAAACAACGCACCTTGTCGAGTAGTTAGTATCGGTAGAGTCAAACTTAAGCTATTGATTTGACACTTATAACACTTGATCACATTCGACATATTCCAAATTTGAGGAAAAATCACATCTCGTTAGCTACTCTTAATTCAAAAGGATGTGAGTTCATTGGTGGATGAAGATCTTTGAAGGTTTGCAAAGGCGTCCTATTTGTAATTTCTCTCTCCATTATAATTGAATAAAATCTCAAATTCCTCTAACAAATTAAATTCTTGTTTATTGTGTTCGTTTGGTTTACAATCAATATTTCATATCGTGTTGTATAAGCTCAATATCTATTGCATGCTTTTTAAGAAATGTTTCTATGAGTTGATTGTAAACACTAGTAGTAACAATAAAAATTTTGTTAATAGAAAATTTTAACTACAAATGATCTCTTGAATTTTCAACAATAATGGAAAAATGAAAGAAGTAAAAGAATAAGTGTTTTCATAATCATTGGGTGGTTCTATGCAAAGAATAAAAGTACATTCAGTTTGCTATTTTTAATTTTTCAAAATACTGAAAAAGTGTTTGCTCTAGTAATTTTTAAAATGCATTTTCGAAAATAAAGTTAAATTTATAACTAAACTCAAAACGAAATTTTGTTACTGTTTTCAGGTAAAATTTTGAAAATGCTCCGAACATGGAAAACAAGTTTTGAATAAAATTTATTTAAGTGAATTCAAAAATTAAAAATTCTAAAAATAAAAATAGTAAAGTCTAAAAAAAATATTTAAATGAACATAGATAAAAATATTTTATTTTTATTTTTGTATATATCGAACTCAATTTATTATTTATTATTTTTCGTTGTGTAGTAAGGAAAAAATATTGGAAAATTAACCAACTTTAAATGTTTATATTACTTGATAATGTATTAACATAAAATTATTCTATTTTTATTAGATAATCGAATTTCATGTAATAAAATGTTAAAAAATAATTTTTCAAATTTCAAACTAAACTTGTTTTCTAGTTTTCTATTTTGAAAAATAATTTTTCAAAAAAACAAATCAAACACATTTTTAGCAATCTTAAAAATAGACTCTCAAACAGAAAATTGAAAATTAATTTAAAACTAAAAATTGAAAACTGAAACACAAACCAAACATGCCGTAAGTATCCTAATATGTTAACACATTTGGTGGGAATTAAAATTAGAATTTTAGTAGATTTTGATATAAGTTTTTGAAATGTGTGGTTGAAAAGTTGTGAGACTCATGAAAGATGTGGTTAATATTAATTGTTTGGCTTTAAATTAGATTAAAATCAGATTTTAATCCGGATTAAACATGGGCATAGTATAAACCATGTTAGTATATGAATCTCTATAGTATTGAAAGCAAAACATCGAATAACATTGGTCCAAAGAAAAAAATATAGGCTGTGTTTGACACACATTGTGGAGAAAAGAATGCATTTTTTCAAGTGATATGATGAAAAATATGTGGTTAACAAATAAGAAAAAATTTTGAATTTGCGTGTAATATTATTTTATTGATGAATGTGTGGTTGAAAATGAGTAGAGTAAGAATGCATTTTTCAAGAATGTGGATCAAACATGGGTATAAAATACTAACTCATATTTTATTTTTTAGGTAAGAAAAATAATACAATCAATTTAAAAGTTTGTATGGAAAATTTATAAATGGTTTATAAATATGTATATGAAGAGAAATATTTGTTAATCCCACAAACTGAATGGATAGTAATGAGTAGCAATTATATATATGTAATTGAAATTAATATTTGACTTAACTGATTAATCATTTACAAATTTGTATCCAAACAAGAGCTAAACCACTTTATTGGACATTTAGTTAACCTTTTCTTCAAGACTACGATACATTTGACTATTACGGCGAATTTCACCTTACAAAACCTACTCTAATAAACAAACTTCAATCTCCGAAATATAGGTACTATATAATTTCATTCTGAGATGCCTAACTTTTTAGCCATCAAGATGTATTCTTGAGAAAGCAATGGTGTGCGATAATCAAAAGTCTATGGGCATGGTTGAGTAGAGCACGAATATCAGAATGATCATAAGATGGAATCCCATGGTCGAAGGCTTTATTACAACAAACTCGCGCCACCCTTCTAGTTTATTAGGAAATGGGCATGAAACCTGATCTCTATTTAATGAACGCCGTTGGAAAAACATAATCAAAAGATTCGGAGCTATGTAGAGCGTATTACTTAGTAATGTTGTGGGGACAGGTGCTAAACTTTTCACAAGCGTAGCCCAATGGAATTTTCCTTGCTTAATTTGCTTTCTCAATTAAACAGAAATAATTATAGAATTATGTTACTTGTACATAATGATGTTCATACTCTCACAGGAAAGGGGACCCACTACGGATGTACATAATGGTGTCCACAGTGGATCCCCCTCCATGTGAGGGTGTTGACATCATTATGTACAATGAATTATGTATGTGGAGCATAGCCCATAATTAAATTATGTAACATCAACTTTCTAAGGAACAACCAAACAAAGAACAAAGATTTTTTCAGGCTAAAGTCCAAGATCGAAAAGTTATTATATCTTTTCCCTTTCGAAAGACAAACATATAACATCAAAATGTGGACTTAATTGTTGGAAACTATTAAAGGTGCAATTGAAATAAAAGAAAAAAGTGGGACACATGGCGAAGATTGAAAGTGATGGTGAAGATTGAAAGTGTTGTAGGGAGTTCATACTTCGTACTCTATGTTGTGGCCAAAACTTATCAACGAGTATTTTAATATGAAAATTAAGTGTAATCAGAGAGTTTGTAGGAAGTTCTATTTATAATTTGTAAACATATCGTGTTGTAGCTGATACTCATAAATATTTGTTTTAAGTGTCGAATTCATATCAAGAGATATAATCAAGTATGTTGGGACATGTACTTATATAGAAATTGAGTGTATTATATGAAGTTATATGTATAGTTCGTAGAGCTACCGTATTGTATTAAACTAATAGATCATCATTCTTATCAAGAGATATAATCAATAATGTTCTATATATAGAAATTGAGTGTTACGTAGGAGTTTGTAGGAAGTTCCATAAACAATATTGTACTAAGTTGATAGATCATAATTTTTTGTTTTGATTCTAGATTTCATATCGATATAGATATGATAAAATATGTTGGAACCCAAGTTGTATACGAAAATTGAGTGACACAAAGGAGTTTGTAGGAAATTTATTTATAGTTAGTGGATATAACGGATTGTATTAAGCTGATAGATCATAGGTTATGAATTTAGATCGTACTAATTAACAAAGTCTTGTTTAGAGAGTCAAAATCAATTATATCTTTTGAGTGTCAATTTTACCCTCAACACTATTTATATATCTCCTTTGGAAGATCTGCAACTCTTATAGCATTGTATATCATGTTTTGAGATGGAGAACTTTCTTCCCATTCATCGCATTATTGGAAATTAAACAGTACTCTTCTTCTTCTTCTTCTTCTTCTTCTTCTTCTTCTTCTTCTTCTTCAACAAAGGCCCATTCGGTTCATGGGTATTGATTTCTGTAGGTCTACTGGGGGGTACTGGATTTTCTTTGTTACATTTCCATGGCAGAAACCAGCAAAAAAGCTTCCAAAACCTTCACAAAATCACAAGTCATGTCACTCTTTATTTTCCTTCTCTTTATTGTTCCCCTTTCTGCTCGTCTTATCAAATCTCTGGCGATATTAGAGGTTCCTTTAGCATCACATGGAAGAGTCGTCCTTGATTCTAATACAAGAAACCAATGCACCACCAAATTCCACGGCGGAGCAACCACTACTTCTGTAGCTGGTGGTGGTGGTACCGCAACGGCAAGGAGTACAAACCGAGAATTTCAGGCAGCTGCACATGACGTTCCCAGCGGCCCGAATCCTGAGGGCAACAGATAATCAACATCCTCTTCTGCTGTATATATGGCATGGATTTCTGCATTAGGGTTATTTTCCCCTCCTCTGCCATCATTATTAATCTCCAAGGCTTTTCGTAGTGCTTGTTTGGCTAGGGTTAAAAAATTTTCTTATAAGTGAATATATAAAAATTAAATTAAATAATCCTTTTTCGAGTAAAGCTATATAAATAAGTTGATTTGGCTTATGAAACAATTAGCATATTCAAATGTGTACGTGATTGTAAACTATATTTACTTGCTGAATGTATTTTTATCTAAAATAATGTTACTTTGTTAGAAAGTGGGTGACATAATAGGTATTTACAAGATATAATTGGATGAAAAAGTCGATGGTCTTTTAAGCAGTTCAATGATTGATTGTCATGTGACGTTATGTCAACCATTATATCTATGTAGCATGGTTGTTTTATCTATGTTTTTATATATACGCCTACTTTTTGTGGATGTATTTTTATATCTATTTTTATAATATACACAAATTTTGTTTGATTTTAATCAAAATCTTAATAATTAATGGACAGTTCTACTTTATGTAAAGGATGATAGTCGTGGTACGTTGACGAATAGTATAAATAGTTATTTCTTGTGCGTTCTTTTCATTTTTTTCGTGCTCTTGCTCGTGCTAGTGCCCATGCCAGTCGTCATTGCCCGGCCTGCGTTATAGGTACTTTATTGGCTCCTCAAAATTGCCAGCATTATCATCTTCGTAAGCTCATGTGTATTTAGCGTCTTGTCAATATTGTCATGTACGTAGCTAAACACGTCTCTTCCATATTGAAAACCTTGATAGAAAGAGATTGATTTTGACATAATAATTTCTAAAATAATCGATAAACCAATTATTTGTCCCTGTTTAGTTTAACTTAAATAGTATATTAAAATTCAATTCAAAATCAATAATTAATTTTGATCGTTCATTTTATGGGCCTCGCAATTTTGCAATCACAAATTTTATCAATTTTTTATCAAAAACGGAGTCTATTCCAACCTTGCCTAAATTCACTTCATGTTTACTTTTGAAAATAATATTTACTTGCTATATATATCCAAAACATAGATGCCGGAAGAATTTCATGTTCTTCTGTGAATTTTCCTTCAAAATTCAGACACGGCAGTGATTCAGAAATGCGCACACATTGATTTCTCTCAGCTGTAGATTATTTCCCATTAATTAGCCATGGACTTTTGCAAGAGCAGGAGATTTTAAGTGATTTGACATGACAATAGATGTATAATGTTTACATCTAGAAAAATTCTCAATTTCCGTGTCACACGGATAATTAGATTCATTTTTCTATTCTTTAAATGCTACGAGAAATAAGAGATGATCTAGACACACCACTACTCAACATTAGGATAACAATATAGTACCGTGTCTATTGTAAGTCGGCAAGATAACATACACGGATAATTAGATATATTTTTATATTCTTGAAATACCATGAGAAATAAGAGATGGTTTAGGCACGCCATAACTTGACATTAGGACAACAATACACTACCATGTCTATTGTAAGCCGACAAAATAACATACACGGATAATTAGATTTATTTTTCTATTCTTGAAATACTATGAGAAATAAGAGATGGTTTAGGCGCGCCATAACCCGACATTAGGACAACAATATAGTATCACGTCTATTGTAAGTCGATAAGATAACATAAATAGTTCAAATTTATTTTAGTTAAAAATTAAATTTTGATTTAAAAAATGAAAAAGGAATTGATAAAAAGTGGAGTTGAAAAATTATGGATCTTAAGAAATGGATGATTAAAATTAATTTTTAATTTTGACTTAAATTTTAATAAGATTTTTCCGATGAACCAAAGGGGGGCATAATTTGTTTTATTTTCATCTAAAAGTCCTAAACATAAAGAGACTCTTCAAGGAATGTCATGGGTTCTCAAGTCTAAAACAACTAATATTTTATTTAGACGAGCATGTTCATTGAAATATCGAATTATCTGAATGCTCTAAGCTTAAATTATCAACATCCAATTATGAAAATTTTTGCCTATCAAGTCATTAAGAAGCATGTTAATTTGATGAATATAGACCAAAAATTTCGTCCCCTATAAAAGTGTCCCATCACGAACAATGGTGAGAGAAGTGGCTTGAATTAGGACTCGACCCATTTACAACTGAGACCTGTTTGTATACTTAGGCCCATGGCTAGCCGAGCCCATAATTATTTAATAAAGATATAATTAGAATTAAATATTTCAGTAGACAATAAAATTATAGAATTAATCTACTGAAACAGGGAAACACAGACATGGAAAAAAAAATAGACAGACGTGACGATTTTAAAATAGAGTTTAACTCGGGAGTTTGCATGAAATTCTATTTATAGTTAGTGGACTTGTCGTGTTGTACTAAGCTGATAGATCATACATTTTTGTTTCGATTATAGAAATCATGTCGAGAGAAAGAAAATGTTATAGAAATCATGTCGAGAGAAAGAAAATGTTGGAACGTGTACGTTATATAAAAATTGAGTGTAACTAGGGAGTAGGGAGATTGTATAATTGTCTATTTATAGTTAGTGATAGTACTAAGCTAATGGATAATACATATTTTATTTTTATTATAGAATTCATATCAAGATATATGACTAAGAGTGTTTTTAACGTGTATTTTAATAAGGAAATTGATTGGTGTAAATGGGGAATTCGTAGGAAATTCTATTTATAGTTAGTAGAGGTACCGCGTTATTTTTGTTCATACTAATGAAGGTCTATTAGACTGAATTCGTCTCGTTATCAAATTGGACGCGCGTATCTCTTTTGGAAGCTATGCATCTCTCATACCATCATATTTTGAGATGAGAACATTTTTCCCTTTCGTCAAATTGGCAATTAACCGCTCTTCTTCATCTTCTTCAACAAGTTCCATTCGGTTATATTTACATGGCAGAAACCTGCAAGACCATCACAAAATCACAAGCAATGTCTCTACTTTTTCTTTGCATTTTCTTTATGGTTCCCCTTTCCGCTCGCCGTATCAACTCTCCGGTTATATTGGAGGTTTCTTTAGCATCAGACGGAAGAGTGGTCCAAAACCTAAAGAAACTCATTCCCAAGTCTAAAACAACTAGTATTATATTTAGACGAGAAAGTTCATTATTGTAACATGTTGGAATTTATTTACCTTTTTACGTAGTGCTTAAATTTTGATCATTAACAAACATGTCTAATCTTGTCACCGCATTAAAGTCCATAAATTAAAATGTTAACATAATCTGTGTATTTTTTTTTTTAAAGAGAGGGAAGGGGAGGGAGAGAAAGACTTATTTTCTTAATTGTTATTTTAAATTATTTTTCGTAAGTATTATGTGAGCCAAATAAATGAGATAGTAGATATTGATAAAAATATATGAATATGAGTCTCATCTTATAAATCGCGTTAATTTTGAGTAAATTGGTTTCAAGAAAATTTTATTTTGAACAAGATATGTCAAGGTGTTGTGGTTGAAATAAAACTTATGTTGTGATTTAGTATTATATCAATTCTTAATCCCTTTGCATTGATTTGTTAAAATATGCATGGGGAATTTTCTTGTTAAAGTAACCAACCTTGTCTTTTGTTTTGTTTTGATTTTGTTAGCGGCGTACGTGTAAGTTATGAGAACATGTAATGGTTTTTCTTAAACACACGGTTCTTGAATACATACAAAATTATCAACTCTATATATCTTGTTATTCATCAAGTCAAGGTAAAAGAAAATTTCTTTTTAAGTTCTTAGCAGATTTCAGATTTTTAATTTAGGTAAAATACTTAAGTGCGGTGATTAAATTTTTATTCTTCATGATATCTATATATTGATTTCATTTAATACCTTCAGACTGCAATGTCGATTTCTATGTTAAATCATTCGGAATAGGTCGTCGGTCCAATTATGTTAAATCTATGGGCATGTGAAAACTTTAAAGAAATTCCTTGAGCTATCTATTATCGTGATCAATTTTTTCTAAATATAAGAATAATGGGTATGAAATGTTTTATTTATGTTATATTGAATACAAATTTGCACGTATTTTACAGAGTGTTTTACTTAAAATACTTACTCTTACAAAATTTCATATTAAAACGGGTCATGCGGACGCGTGAAAAATTGGACAAGTAGATGTTTATTATGGGTTGCCAAGTAAAAATATATTTTAAGCACGTTCATGACCGACTTTCATTTAATATTATCGAATTTAGTATTTGCACATTACTTAGTACTGTTTACATTAGTGGTCATATGTATTTTGTTTAAATTGATGCTGAATGATTTTAATTAAATTTAAATGTTGGTTTGACTACTCCTTTAAATTCGTTGAGTTGAGTTATAAAAATTTCTTTAGAGTTCTAAAGGTAAATCTTATTTTCTCAAAAACAAGAATTTATGTTCCGCTTAAGGAAATATATATATATAAGAAATTTGGTAGAACTTCAATTTTGAAAATTTGAAGCGTTACAGTTTGATATTGGAACAAAAGTTTACCTTTCTGCGTACAAAAAAAAGAGCATTTTTTAAAGCTGTCGTTCACGGATGAACATATGGCTGTCAACGAGTCGAGTTGAAACTTGAAGCTCGGGCTCGATTAGAGTAAAAATGGTTCGAACTTTTTTTGGTCCAAGCCGAGCTTTTGCTCGGCCAAAAA
>CAIGRP010007662.1:2662-13488 GCA_903798385.1 Fraxinus cuspidata
TTTTTTTTTTTTTTTTTTGTGAATAATGCTGAATGTACATTCCGTTTGACAGCCCCCACATAGGGAGTGGAACTATGTGAGGAGGCTGTATGATGTACACCAAGGGGTGTACATCTAGCATTTCCCTTTTTTCGTATGTACAAGTTGATAGAACATTAGTCCGAAAAACTTTGTTGGGCTTAGTGAGGTAATGATTGACTTTTGAGATCACTGACTTTTCCCGTCGCATATAGTTCTTTCAACAGCGCGCTTGAATCACGTGGCATCACCGTGCGAGGTATAATTAAGTTGTATTAAGTTCTTTCAATTAATGCAAAACACATTCGAGTATTTGGCCAAATAACTTTTTATTTCCAAACAATTCTAGATAAATAACTATTTTGGTTGAGTATAAAAAATATTACTAAATTTATTTCAAGGCTTGTTTTCCTCTGTTTGTTTGTTTGTTCTTTCTTTCTTTCCAGTAATTTTGCGCTGTGTCCTTTATTTTATGGTGGTTCTTCCATTGGGGTGACTTATCAAATTAAGTAATTTATGTATAACTAACCGATAAAAATTTGATAGAAAAATTTGTATTATTTCTAGCTAAGCATATACATTTTTTAAGCTTAGCCAAACATGAACATAGCCATACNGTCCTTTATTTTATGGTGGTTCTTCCATTGGGCTGACTTATCAAATTAAGTAATTTATGTATAACTAACCGATAAAAATTTGATAGAAAAATTTGTATTATTTCTAGATAAGCATATACATTTTTTAAGCTTAGCCAAACATGAACATAGCCATACGGGGGCAGATTCAGGGACATTGAATATGGAGGCACGGCTATAACTTTTACAATTACAAATTTGCAAATTCTAAGTGAGTATAAGTATTTTAAATATTACTCAAATATAATTTTGATCAACTATAATTTGTACTTTTAGTGCATTTTAAGAAAATATTTATTTGACATATTTTTAAATTAGGTGCTACTTCTCAAGTATCACTATTTTTCAAAATTTTGTGAGATATTTTCTTAGGCTATTGAGTAGAATCGACTCTCACACTTTTAGGGTACATTTGGTAGACCTTAGTGGATATGACTAGGACGGATATGATTAGGAAGATTGCTCTAATTACGTTGTTTGGTGCTATGCCGTATTAGTAGATTGTACAAGCAATGGAAAATTTAAAAAATTATGACAATATTCTTTTATAAGAATGTTTTAATCTTATTAAGTTAACTTCTTAATTTATAATTTCTTGTATGAATTTTTTTACCCCTAAGTAATTCGTTTACACACAAGTGAATTTTTTAACATAAAAATGAATTTTTTTTACTTATAATTCAATATCTTAGTTATAATTATTTTTTTTAACATATAAATAAAATTTTAGTAAGTAAAAAATTTAACTTATTTAAGTTACGTTTTTACTTAAAAGAGTAATTTTTCTTATAATTATATTTTCTAGTTATAAGTAGTATTTTTTACTTAAAGAGCATTTTTTATGAATAAGCGGATAAGTTAATTTTTACTTATAAGTAGTTATTTCTAGCTATTAAGTGATTTTTCTACTTATATAAGCATTTTTATAACTTAATAGGGTTTTTTTGTTTTTACTCAAAAACATTTTCTATACTTATAAATGAATTTTTTTAATTACATGTGAATTTTTCACTTATATAGTATATTTACTTCTAAATTATTTTGCTTATTTATACACGAGTTTTTCATTTGATATAAATTTTTCGCTTATAAGTGATTTTTACACATAATTATTATGATTAGTTTTTTGCTTATAAAGTGAATTTTTAGTTATTTTATTTATAAGTGAAATTCTTAGTTCTTATTTACATATAAGTAAATTTATGTAATTCAATTTAATTAATATTTTCTTAATTCACAAATTGGTGAATAAGCAATACGGTCTAAACCCACATAGGTTATTAATTTAGATGATTGAATAAAATAGGATAATCCCGATTAATTTAATCTAAATACGAATTGTACCAAGTGCGGGATACGAATTATATTTGACTATTTTATCTTTATCTGGTTTAATAGACGTATCAAATATGTCCTTAAGTGTCAACTTCATTTGCCGATCATTGTTTTTTTATGTATTTATTTTGATTTAATGCTTGAATCGTTACGATGCAAAATTAATTTTGCAACAAAACTTTAAATGGCTATATTTTAACAAAGTAAAAATTTAGTCATACGATAATTGGTCTAGAAGGTTAACCTACTTTCACTCTACGGAATTCAAAATTTCTTTATTTTCGTCTAGAAATAGCGACTTCTCCACTCCCGCTGTTTCGGATTTCAGTTTTCCCGCCCACCAACCGGCCGCCTCCACCGCGCACCACCACGACGGCGAAGAAAATACTCCGCAACTTCTCAAGGTATGTTCGCTTCCACTAGGCACTAGCTACAAACAGAGATTTTCACCCATTTCGCGGGACGCTGCATACGTATTTTTATGTGCAACTTTTGCATGATTCCGAATTTAGTTTGATATGAATTGAAATAGCTTCCTTGAACAAATTTTATCTTTCAGTTGATCTATTTATATATTGTGCATGTTTTCCTGAGTGTTAATTGCGTTTAACTTTTGGCAACTAAATTTGATGGATGCGAAGTTATTTCTCTCTGATAGTAATTTAGTTTCTCTTTAATGCGTTTTCTACGATATTTTTCCGGTAACTATTGATAGTTAATTACATTATTATACAATTGAGAAGATTATTGCTAGGTTTAGAATGGTTATTTTCGATGTTTCATATTTCTGCTTGATTTGTTATCATGGATCCTGTGATGAGTCCAAGATGATGTTCAAATGACGCTTTTACGAGTCATTGCTAATGAGTGGAGAAATTTTAAGGCAACAATTTTTTTCTGTCAAATTATCTAAATAAATAATAGTCTGCTAATTCTATTAGCGTTGCACTGGATTGAAGGGCTGATCAATGTAATCTTCACGAATTTGATGTAGATCTTTGTTTTCAACATTACGCCTCATAGTGTTGGTTCTGAAATTGGTTATGGAGTGTGTCGTTTGTGTGTGGCTTTGGGGAGAACCATTGTAATCAATTAAATTCTTTGTTATCGATTATTTAGTAGAAAATTTTGTTGTAGATAATCTTCTCTACCATCAACTACAGGCTGTTTGTGAAAATTACCCATTAAGGCCCATTTCACTGTTGACAAGAGAAAATATAGCTTGTCAACCTGAAGAAGTTTGCTTACTGCATGCTTTGTTTTGAATTTAGACAACCATTTTGTTTGTGCTAGCGAAGATACAAGAAATATATGATAAATAAATCTCCATGGGATAGATTGATATACTGAGCTCTATGCAATACTTTCTCGAACCCTATAAGGAGAAAAGAAATTAAGAGCCTTATAGCTGTTGCTTATAATGGAGGTAAACCTCTCATTACAAACTTTTTTTAATTTTGCTCCTTGTAATGGAGGTAGTATCTCCATGTTTATGGCTTTGCAAAACTTCTAATTCTCCTCCTTGAGTAATATTGAAGGTAAAGCCGTTGATCTTTCCTCCTTATATACTCTCTTGTCACATCTAATCTTATGGTAGCTGTTCGCTATGCTCCCGACCTAGCACAACTGCACAAGTGCATTTGGTAAGTGTATGATGAGGAACCTTAATAGTGTCTCACTCTTGACCCACCCCCACCCCCAACAAATAGTCTTCTCTCTATACGGCTACTGGAGACTAATCTAAAATGGGAAAATAGAGGTCTTCTGTGATTCTTCCACTATTTTATTTTCTTACTTACTCTAGCAATCAAATAATTTTTTTGGCCAAGTCTATTGGAGACCACTTCTGATAAATGACCAGATGTGCAATTTGCAGTTCTCTTCTTTTTTTCCTTCAGACAAATAATGCTTATTCAAATTACTGTTTTTGTACACTGAATAGGTCGTGGCATTTTCTGAACTTGCAAGTTCCAAGATGAAATCATTTCAAGTTAACGATGCTTCAAGGAAACCTAGGATTCTGCTTGCTGCCAGTGGAAGTGTGGCTGCAATAAAATTTGCTAATCTGTGCCAAAGTTTTTCTCAATGGGAAGTTCAAGCTGTCGCCACTTCGGCATCTATGCGTTTTGTAGACCTAAAATCATTTCCCAAGAATGTTCCCCTTTTCACCGATCAGGATGAATGGTCCGCTTGGACGAATATAGGCGACGGAGTGCTACACATTGAGCTCTGCAGGTGGGCTGATATCATGGTCATTGCCCCTTTGTCGGCAAACACGCTTGGGAAGGTAAATATATTATGCTTAAAATGTCCTTTTTTCAAATTATTTTGTTCAGGCCATGATTCATTAATTATTTTAGAAATATGGGCTGCTTAGAGAGCAACATACTGGAAATATTTGCTTGATCTTGAAGATGAGTTCTCTATGAAATTTCCTCTATATCAACCATCACAGTTAAAAGTCTCATAATGTACACACTATGCATGAATACTTTGGACTGTATAACGAACATGATTTTAGTTTCCTTTCCTTCAATTGTATTATTAAGTACAATCCAATACCAAACATACACATCATGTTTTAGCATGAAACATAAGAGTATAACTTCCCTAGACATACCTGCAGTCGAGTTGAATACTTTGTTTGCTGTCTTAAATATTGCTTTGCATCATGTTTTAGTCTTTGAATACTGCTTCTCATTATGTTATCATGGCCTTGCACATCAAACACGGCTTGATCCAATTGTGGGTTTTATGTCTGTTTCCTAATTGTAGATTGCTGGGGGATTAGGCAATAACTTGTTGACATGCATCGTCCGGGCATGGGACTATAGTAAACCACTCTTTGTCTCGCCATCCACGAACACCTTCATGTGGAATAACCCTTTCACAAAACACCATCTTGAGGCAATTGATAAGCTTGGAATTTGCCTCATCCCGCCAGCAACAAAGAAGATACGCCCAGCAGATTATGGGAAGATAAAAGAGATAGCCAGCGAAGATTATGGGAATGGTGTGATGGGCGACACGGAGCACATTTTCTCAACTATAACATTCTTCTTTGCGGCATGGAAAAAATCAAATGGTGGCAACATTCAGTGACTACTTCACGAGATAAGAAACTTTACTGGTTATTCAATTGTAGAGATGATAAACACGTAGTTTACAAATTGTGGCCAACTGATTCAATACTGCATATGCTGATGTTCAATGCCATACCAAAGGCTTTCTTAGTACGAGTACAGTATATTTCATATCCATTATCCACAAACAGATAGATTACATTTCTAATGACGAAGATTTCTCATTCCTAATATGGAAAACTGCATTCCAAAACTACGCACTTGTTTTCGACAAATATTTACTTTTTTACTTGTAGTTATTTGTCAAAAAGTTTTTGTCCGTTAATTTGATAAGTTATGCTTTGCTTAGATTTTTTTTTTTTTTTTTCATATAAATGGACTAGTCTTGTTGAATTATGTAAACATTACGTTGTGATATTTAGTGCAAGTGTTATGCTTCCACCATCTGTGACAGTACTGTTTAAAATTTAAATAAATTGAAAAATTCTGTCATCTCATAATTGGTAGAAAATTACTGTTTATCTTGTTTTAATACAAATTTTCTGTGACAGTACTTATGGTAAGTTTTCCCTAAATAAATTGGATTGATCACGACCGAAAATTTGAAGGATTGTTTAGGACGAAAATTATGGTCAGCTAGTAACAAACTTTCTAGGAAGAATGAGGCACTTTTTTCAGGTAATTGTTACAAAACATCATTTTGCATAAATCATTTACATCCTTCCAATATAGCTCATTTCACCCTCGGATTGAGCAAACGTTGTGTAAATCAATTATATCGTCCATTAATGTCCTATAAAATAACAAATTTATAATCCCCTTTAAATAAACAAAAAGTAAAGAAAAAAAGTACAAAAAATAAAGAAATTATTACAGTTTGTATTCCAAATTTTTCAAAAAGTGCAAATAGGTCCCAATAAAAACAAGTTTTTTAAAAAAGGAAAAAAATAATAAAAATCTTTTCTCTTCTCCAACCAACTACAATCCCCTTCCACCACCACCACCACCACCACCTCCCTCCCCTCCCTTATAAAATTCCGGATACCAATTACCCAAGCCTCAAACTTCTTTCATGATTCCACGAGACTTAAGATTGCATCAAGGCAATCCTATGATTCAACACAAAATTATCCTCAACTCCTACAAATTCTGTGGCTGGGTTTGCAAGCTTTTCATCCAAATCCAATCCCTACATTGATAATTTCTATTAAAATTTTCTGATTTTCTTTCTTAATTTTCATGTATGTATATGGGTTTGGATATGTTATGGTGAATGACGGCCAATAGAGCTAATCCAGATGGCCCATAGAGCCACCAGCAATGCCATAATCGTCACAGTATGTTTAATTTTATCTGGCACCAGAAGTTTTCTACGATAAATTTCTCTACTTTTATTACACTGCTGCTAGCATGTGCAGATGTCTATCAGATAAAGCAATTAGCCATGACATGCATAGACACCTCAACAAATGAATAGGTAGGGGTTTTGTCAAAGACCAAAAGATCACAGTGCAAACTGATCGCATCATTTTCCTATAATTCCAAGAAAAAGAGAAAAACATTCAAGATTTTTAAGATGAAGTACAATAACCACCCAACTCTCAGCAAACTCCTACAGAGAGACATCAAACATCCACCATAACTCCCACTTACACCAACACTTCTAAGACATTCCAAACTGATCTTCCCGATATTTGAAATCTCTCATTTGACTCCAGTAAAACATAAGCTATTTTTACAAGACGAGAGACCAACAAAATATTAGCTCTAAGAACATCAGTAAATTATTAAAAAGATATCATTACCAAGGAGCTCTACCATCCCTAATAAGCAAATGCAAGTGCAAAGTGAAACAAGATATATGGTTCCGACTTCCAAGTAATGTCTAATGATGAGTTTCATAGTGAAGCGTTGGGCAGAATACCAAAGTACATAGACGTAATTATTTTTATATTGTTGGTGGATAGTACAATCATCATTTATTTTTACCCCAATAACAACTTTTTTGTGTAGGTATATAAATACCAATTTATATGTGTACTTATACTGCTTTTCATAGATAAAAAAATGTTATGACACTGTGCCAATGGGCAAAACCCAGCTATACAAATTCTATGAGTCAGCCTAAAATACACACAGTCGAAGAAACCATGTAACATCAAAAGTTTCACCCCCATGTAAAATTATCTATTAAGTTGATTGTGTGGTTCATTTCCTTTCCCTCCTAGAGCTCCTTTTACAATAAATTGACTATCAAATCTTTTGAGCTCCTGTTCTGTTTCAATCCCAAACTTGACTTTCAAATTCAGTATCTTTGCTGCTCTTGTAATTCATTTCTTGCTTGGTTTTCCCCCCTGAAAACCCAAGAATCCAACCTTCTAAATATCTTACTACCATACCCATGTCCATCTGTGCTACGTATAAACGCTCTTCGATTATTGCCCACTATCTCAATTACACCATTTGCAGCATCAAACCACCCAAGTTCTTTAGCCCTTTGCACCACGCTTAAAGTTTGAGTTGTGGCTGCAGCATCAAACCCTTTCCGCTACTGCTTCCCGTCTTAGGAACTGATTCTGCATTAATGCAATAGAACCAATCTACACATTTGCCTCCTGCTTGTAGGCTGAGTACGGATAACCTGAAATACTTCGAAACACATGAAATGTTCACCTCAAAACTCTAATACCTTAGTGAACAATTCCCACTATCTTCAGAAAGAGGTTCAAATCCATTTCTGTTCCATCTATGACCAGAATTTCCAGATCCAGAGAGTTTTAGCAACCAATGCACGTGGTAATACCTTATAAATAATCAAATCTCTTGCATTCTAATTTGTCTCTCTCATATTTCATTCAGTGGAAACCAAAATTCTTTTAATAAGGTCCGAAGGAAAATTCCTTAGATCCATATTATATCTCGATCTCGTTGACACAAACTAATTTCAAAACTCCAGACCTCTTGATGGTAAATCCTTAGATTGTGCTCTATATTGAACAGTAATACTACCTAGATAAAAACTACACTGATCAACTTCTAAAATAAATTTATAATAAAATCAAAGTGCATTATTTGCAGAACCACAGAAATGCCCTTTTAACAATATATTATACCCCTAAAGAACCATATTTCTACATGAGAGAGAGAGAGAGAGAGAGAGAGAGAGACCTCAATCACTAGTTGTCACAGGAAGATAGACCCTGACTGTGTCTTTCATAGTTATTTTCCGTCTACAAGTAGGACATTTACTCTGAGCAGCTATGACAGTCTTGATGTATGCCTTGCAGAAAAATGTCAACACAATTGGTCGACACCTCCTCAACTAATGGGCCCATGCAAACTGGACAGCTGAATTTAGCCACCTTTTGGGGTGGTGGAATTGGCAGTGAAGGCACCACACTCTGTGCTGTGTTTTTCTGAAATGCACAAGGTAACCGTTAGCCCATCTTAAATTGTCATACCAACATCTGAACCTCTGGAAGAAGGGGACAAACTAAAATACAGGCATGGCAACCAAATAAACAGATCTCCAACAACAAATAAGTTGAAAAAAATCTACAAAGCTCAACTCCAAAAGAAGAGTTAAGACAGAATAAAATATCAAGGATGATGCATAATGCAAAACATGATACATGAACTAGCAGAGCTCATATCAAACAGCAAGAAAAGCATCCCAACTGCATCTCTATATAGCTTTTCAAAAAGCACTGCTTTGAGTCTACAAATATGCAAGATTACACAAAAGCAACTGAATCTTAAAACAAGTCCTATCAGTTCGAATCCGATGCATCCAATGCCAAAATTTAAAAATAAACAGCTGTCAAATTTCTGTGTAAATTTTTAAAGTAAAAAGTTGACGTGGCTGTTAAACCAAAGGATAATCACCCAAAAATCTATTAATCAAACCCACAATAGATTGCAAAACAAGTAAATTTCCTTTTATTCATAGAGGAACCATCAGATTACATATAAAGTATCACCATCTTTATCTGGACATCCAAATTATATGTCCAAAAATACTAATAAGTTAAACCAAAAAATCAATGTCCATGCAAAAGCCAAAATATAGTGAAGCAAGCTTAAAAAATGAAAAATGGATAATTTAAAATTGAACAGAAAAGCCATGTATTATCATGGATGTACAAATATACGACAGTCTAAAAAATACTAAAGCGGAATCCCAAAAGCATCATAAAATATGAAACCATTTTAAACCAGTAAAACAGCAAAAGAATGTTCATTTGTAGAAATAATTCATTACCATGGCGTTGCTGTTTCCTTCCAGATTGACATACATGTCTCAATTTATGATTGTTTGGTTTGTAGAAACTCTTCTGCGCTTGTTACGAAATGACCTTTCTTCTGCAATAATATAAATGAAGTCAACCTGCAATCTCCCAGAAAATAAGACAAAAAGAAGAAAGGCAACTCCAGATGATATAAGTGGAAGGCCATAAATCAGAAGCAAATAAACCAGACCAATTGAGTTCCATTGAGTTCAATAACAGGAAAAGTTCACTAACACCTATAAAATGTCAAAAGAAATTACTCTCAAGTGTTTTTGGCATAAACAATATATAAAGGCAACAACATGAAGAGAAAGACTTTACCTAACAAAATTGAGAGCTACTAGACATATCGATGCCATGGAACATTTTTCTTCTTTTTCTTTACAGAATTGGCACCAATATAGTGAAATTACTCAACCGGACAATTGTATAAAAAAAATATGAATAACACCCCAGGACAATAAAGGCTAAAACTTGAAACAACAAATTAAGTGATGATATATTAAAGCCACAACTCATTCTCAAGCAACTTTTGAGAGAGAGGTTCAAGCAAAATTCATTAATCAACCATCGAGCAGCATTCCATGCTTTTGTTAGCACCGGATGTCAAAGAATAAATTTGTAATCTCACTAAATAGGGTCAAAAGTCATCAACAAATTTCCATCTTTTCGTACATTCTCCTACTTACCTCGAGTCACCTTTTGTGAAATTCCTGAATTAAGGATCACAGCTTCATCAAGAAGCTGAAATTAAATGCCATAAAAGAACAGAGAAGAACAAAGAAGGAGAAGAACATAGAAGAAAAACAAAGAAGATAGAAAAAGGACTTTGATTTTTTATTGAATGAATTTGCAGATTACATCTTCAAGTAATTACAGGCAACACAACCACCATATCAACTGCCTAACAATTTCTAACTACAGCTAACTCTATCTTAGCTGGTCCTAGTTGTATTTAACTAATCTTCCATGTGAGCAAAATTGTATTAACTATCTTTTGGCAGCTCAACTGATACTGTGTCATAAGACCACCCCTTAAGAGGGGCATGGATGTTGAATATGCCCATCTTGGAGATATTGCTGTGAAACATAACAAAACCAAGTGGTTTTGTTAATACATCTGCAAGTTGATGTTGAGAAGGGACATGGATGATTTTAATCAAACCAGATTGTCACTTTTTCTCGAATAAGGTGGCAGTCGATCTGAATGTGGTTTGTTCTCTCGTGTTGTGAAAATAGATATTAGGCTGAATACCTCTGCCTTCCCGTGGCTTCTCCTTATATAAGATTCGAAATATGTACATATATGGTATGTGATTAACCTACTATGGTAATGTACAACAATGGTATGTAATCATCCTAAATTGGTAACTACAATCGGAATATAATCTCTTAACATCCCCCCTCAAATTGATGCTGGATGATCAAGAAGCATCAATTCGCTAACAAGAAACTGATGACGTGGT
>CAIGRP010007666.1:0-14143 GCA_903798385.1 Fraxinus cuspidata
CCGGTTATTTGGTGAGATTGAAGCCCTATTTACTCACAAAGAAGATCCGATTTAATTTTTAGAATTCATCCATCGGATTCTAAATGTTGTAGAAGTAATGGAATCACTTCCAAGATTTGAAAATCCAATTAATCAACAATTACAGAATTTATTATTTCAATACTTCCTAAAATACATATATTTCAAACTACCACCTAAAATCATACAACAAATTCAATTCAACAACTCAACTTTATAATAATCTCCAAATAATTTCAAAACAGACATTCGACTTCAATCCTACATGAAAAATTCTACATCCCAAAATGAAATATTGAAATCTAATTAAATGAAAACTAATGGTGGAAACAAAATCATTAAGGAATATATTTCAATCCATGCAAATGAATTAAATACAAATTAAAAAATCAAATAGATAAAAAGGAATGCCAAATATATAATTTACAACAAGATGATTATTACAAGTAAATCAATAAAAAGAATGAACAACTGAAAAAGAAAATTTACAATTGAGGAGAACGAAAAGAAGTTTACTACGAGAAGAGATTTTTCTTCTGATAAAAGAGTCAGAAACTTATAATGAAAAAGGTTGTAATCAAAAGGCTTTTATGAAATGCCGTGATCTAGAAGATCAGATTTATTTTTCCAAATTCCTTCATCAGATAATAAATGTGAAAGTTTTCATGTTATAAAAGACAGTTGTAAATGACTAAGAGTTAGAGAAAATGATAAGAATACAATTAATAAAAATTTTTTGAGATATATAGAGATGGCAAAAAAACCCGACAAACCCGATACCTGCGGGGCCCCGCCCCGAATGGGGCGGGGAATTTCGTCCCGGGGCTGCCCCGCCTAGTTTTATTTTATTTTTATTTCTTTTTAATTTTTTTTATAATTCAATACTTTAAATTGAAATTTTCATTAGTTCTAATAAAAAATGGCAACTAAAAGTATTTGTCTAAGTCTAATGAATGAGGGCAATCAAAATAAATTATCAAAAACAAAAAAAAAGAATTAAATGGGGGAGTAAACGGGGAATGACCCCCACCCCTCAAAAAAATTAAATGGGGGAGTAAACGAGGAATGGCCCCCTCCCCGCCCCGCCTTAAATGGGGAATGGGGCAGGGAGGTATCCCCGACCCCACCCCGCCTTGTTGCCATCCCTAGAGATATACCTTGACGACCAAAAACAAAATGAGAAAAAAAAAGTAATATTTTTCATCCCAATTTTGACAAAATCAAGAGCTATGCGGTTTGTATTATTTGTTCAAATATTTTGTGCATGCCAATTTATTGGATGACCCCAGTCTTGTTCAAATATTAGACAAAAACAAGAGCTGCACAGTTTGTATTATTTGTTCATATTTTTTGCATGTCAGTTTGTTGGATGACCCTAGTTTTCACGTGTTTAAAAATAACTTGGGTTTAAAAAAATGTCCTTTTCATTTCTCACTGCAATTACTAAGATGACAGTGGAGCTCAAACTATTTGTTAGAATTAGAGTATGAACTGAATTTTATTTGCATGACTATTTGATATTTTATTTGAAGTCGACGTGTGAATTTTAGTTGAAGTCTATATGGAAATTCTAGTTGGAATTCAATTTAGGAGTTCTGTTAGGAGTTTGAAATTTGTTTGGACTTGATGGAGATCAAGTTGTAATAGGAGAAGAAGAAATCGTGCAAGGAGAAGGAAGCATCACTCTCAGCAACCACTCGGACATTCAGAACAAGGAAGCCAGCGCTCGCTAACTGTGAGGAGGCCACTCAAACGGCCGGCCACCACTCAACGTCCAAGAGACTGTTGGTTGAGCGGTGGTTTTATCTAGTTTTGAATAGTTCGCAATTTTGGACATATTTTTGAATTCTATTTTATTCCAAACACTCCATTATTATATATACTAGTTATAGTTGCCCTCTACCACATATTATGCTCTTCTTTGCATTATATATATGAGGAGTATATCATTAGGAAAAAAAATCATTACATTGTACATAGTAATTTGCAATCATCCATTATTGATATTAATAAAATTCTTCTCTTCTGCTTGTGATATATTTTTATAACATAAATTTTGTGTTCTTATTTGATTTTCATATTACGAAATTATTCTCGTTCATTTATGTACTAACAAGTGGTATTGGTTTGATACATAATTCTTGACACCATCCAGTATATTTCAAACTGCATAGCTATTGTTACAATAGTAGGCTATGCGACATGCTCAAGTTCTTGTATGCATTAGTGGACCTAGGGGATCTTGGGGTCACGTGACCCCCCCTCCCCAACCTTTGAGATTCTATTTTTTATATATTTATAAAGTCATGTTTGGTATCGATTGAAATCTAAATTTTAATATAAATTAAAGTTAACAATTCATTTTAATAAAATATTTCATGGAATCTATAACTTTTCAACTTTTATCAAAATTTATTAAAAATCTGATTTTAATTCCCACCACATAGAGATAAATCAAAATAAATTTGAATTTTTTTTCTCTTTTTCTTGCTCTATTACTCTCTCCCTCACCCTTTTTATCAAAATCTTAACTCTTCTAATTTTTTAAAATTTGTACATAATTTCTCTACAAATTATCACATTTATTACAAATATTGTCAATCAAGTTTTCAACTAATTAGAATCTAAATTTGCATGTTCTCCTATTAAAACTAAACCTGCATTTACTTTGGTCAAATATGAATCATTCAAAAATCAAAAATAAATTATTCGATTTGTGTAGGGTTTGATTGTGCCCCCAACTAAAAATGTCTATGTATGTCCTGCTTGTATGCATAATCCTAAGCGTGGAGTGTTGGGCTAGGCTTGTGGTTAGCTTGAAGTGTATCCTTTGTTATATATCACTAAATTTGAATGGAATGAAATGTAATTGCTCGTAAATAATGAATTTCCTTTCCCTAGGGGACTTTATCCATTGAAAGAAAAGAAGAATAACATAAATGTTTGTCATTTGTCCTTGGTGTAAGGATTTTTTTAATTGATCATGTGGGCTTATTTGTAAATTATTGTGTATTAAATTAAAAGCTATCAATTTTGGTTAAACCCATTTAAAGTGAGCTTATAAGGTTTCGGTATTTTGGGTTTTGAAGCATCTAATTAAAGTGTGGGCATTTATTTGTAGAGAACATGCATGCTTCTTATTTCATGATGAGTTGAATTAGGTTAACAGGCCGTTGGTATATATATGTGTATATATATGTGTGTGTGTGTGTGTGTATATATATACATATACATATATGTGTATATATATACGGTTATGGTCCGAGGATCACATGGTGATTGTTCATTCTGTTCTAAATCCCATCATCAGAGACGAAAAGGGGACAACGTGTTAATTTGGAAGACTAAAATCGCATGACTCATATTAATCATGTCTGATTTAGGTATGCTTCCACTTTCATTCATAAATTTTTGGTGATCCAACATGAAAGATCATTATGACGGTAATAGCATTTTTCCCTACAAGTGGTATCACAGCATATTCATGTTGAATAATTGAAAATCGAAATTTTAATTTGGTTCTTGTGATAATTTCATTGTTTTCAAATTTAGCAATTCCGGATTTGTTTTTATTGAATTTGAAAAAAATTTGACATGTCTTCGATGATTCAGTTTAAAACAAAAAGTCTAGTAGCCGCGCGGGCTGTAGCATAGCAGCGCACGGAGAGTTGTCGCGACTGGTACAACATTAGATGCACCGCACGGTGCTACATTGCACTAGCACCGTGCCACACACGCATGGTTCTGCGCTTGATGCAGCACCGCGATGTGCAGCGACGATGGGCGCCGCTGCGTGTTCCAGCAACGCTTGTCGCCGCTACATATGCTGCAACGACGAGCACTGGTTCCAACCACCGGGGGACGCTCACCATAATTTTTTTAATTCAGGATTTGGGTGATTTTTTAGGGGATGATGCTTTAGCTGTAAATTTGATAATTTCAAGTCCCCGCTTGCAAATTCAAATTAGAGTTAGGGTTACAATTTTAAAATATTTCTTTTAATAATTCAGCCTCTATCCAAATTGGGTCTTTAAAGTTCTGGGTTTAATAATTTAGTCCATGAAGTTTGAAAATTAATTAATTTGGGCCATTAAAATTCTAAATTTTGTAATTAAAACCCTCAAAGTTTTTAATTTGTTCAAATTGACCATAAAGTTTTGAATAATTAATTTTTAACTCCTACAGTTTTGGATTATTAACCATTGGCCCTCTAGAGTTTCAAAATAAAAAACATATGCAAATTCGATGATTTTCTTTTTTAAATTTTGGTACAAATGGCTCTTTTGAGATGTGTAATATTCAAAAGTGAATTAATTGAAGCAACATGTTGCCAAAGCAAATTCTCTTGTGAAAATTAATTAATTTAGAATATTAAAAGGTGTTTGTGTGTGTGTTATTCATGTGAATATTTGATAAGTTCAAAGGAAGGTCAATATTTGGCCGAATTGTACATGCACTTGTGGTGATAAATATGTGGTAATTATTTGGTTTAATGTGTGATCAATAAATCGGTGTAAAGAAAGATTTATTGATTGACATATTTCTTTATTGTCAGTATTTGATCATTACACTAAGTGTACCCCTTACAAATCAATATTTATCTCCAAAGACTAAATATTGATGTTATGCTACATCACTAGTCCTCTTTAAATACCATAGCATCCTTTTTAAGGCTTCCCAATGCTCAGGACCAGGATTAGACATGTATCGACTAAGAGTACTAACAACAAAATCTAAATCTGGTCTAGTGCAGACCATCAAATACCTAACAGATACAATCACATTAGAGTATGGAATTCTACTCATGTATATTATTTCTTTTTTCGTTACAGGGAAGCCGATCTTTAGATAATGCAAAATGATTAGTTAAAAGTAATGTAACAGGTTTGTAATCATATATGTCAATTTTTTTCAATACCTTTGAAACATAAAAGGACTAATACAAAAACAAAACAAAATTTGACATATCTCTTTCAATTTCCATACCTAGGATTTTTTTTGCTTTTCTTAGATTTTTCATGTAAAATTCACTATCCAGATTTGTTTTTATATTACTTATCCACTTAGGTGATGAACCAACTAAGAGCATATCATTCACATATAGCAATAAGACACATAGTCATTATTAGCATCATCATGTTAGAAATATAGGCAATGATAAAACTTATTCCGTTGAAACTCTATGGATAGTACAAAATAATCAATTTTTTTATACCACTATCTAGGTGATTGTTTAAGACCATATAAAGATCTTTTCAAGAAGCACACATGATTAGATTTTAGTTTGTCTTTAAAACCTTTTGATTGATTCATAAAGATTTTCTCATCAAGTTTACCATATTAAAAAGTTGTTTTTACATCAAGTTGTTCAAGTTCCCAGTTAAAATATGCAACCAATGCAAGTATGACTCTAATAGTGGTATACTGAGCAACATGTGAAAAGATATCGTCATATTCAACCTTCTCCTTCTAAGTATACCCCTTGACTACTAACCTAGCCTTAAATTTTAAAGGTTCGGATGCGCTAGTACCCTCCTTAACCTTAAATACTCACTTACAATCAACGGTAGATTTATTCTAAGGTCTAGGTATTGGTTTTCAAATTTGATTATTTTCTAAAGAACACATCTCATCTTTCATTGCCTTAAACCACTCTTCAAATTGCTCACTTCTCATCATCACCTCAAAGGTTTTTGGCTCTCTATCAGCTAATTCCTCATAGCTCGCATTGGCAAAAGTTAACTCAGACTCATATCCAAATCTTATAGATGCTCTAGACTGTCTTCTCTCTATATTACTAGCTAAATTATAATTTTCTAAAGGATTCTTTTCTTCAGGATGTTCTTGTATCACAGCTTCCTATCTATTCTCCATATCAGGTTGCTGAACCTGAGTCCCCACCTCACTCTGAGTAACAAGGATGAATGTGCTAAGTTTTTTTTAACTCCAATTTCAACTGATTTCTCTCTTCACCTTGTTCTTCTCCAATCAAGGTTCAGATTCAGTTTTAAGGCACGACATTTCGCACCCATTGAATGTAGCATCTCTACTCACAATAATCTTAACCCATTTTTTTACTCATATCCCACAACTTGTAACCTTTGACACCTTCAAAAACATTTTCTAGCTCTATGTTCAAGCTTCCCTCACTCTGATAAGAAAATGCAGCATAGTCAAAAGTTCTAAGAATAAAATAATCACTTACTTTACCATATCATTTCTCATAAGGAGTATTACCATTCAATGCAGCAGATGGAGTGAAATTAATCAGATAACAAACAATCATAACAGCTTCTTCCCAAAAAAACTTTAGGACACCAGAACTTAACATCGTGCAACGCATTTTAATAAGTATAGTTATATTCATCATTTCCGCTACCTCGTTTTGCTAGGGAGTGTAAGGAACAGTTTTATAGCTTGTTATCCTATTTTCTTTGTGTGGATCATCAAATTCAATGTTACAAAACTCTATGCCGTTATCAGCTCTTAAAAACTTGATCTTCTTACCAGTTTAACAACTTGTCTTTTCCAAATATTAAAGTTATCAAAAGTGTTAGATTTATCCTTTAAAAGATAAACCTACACTGTTCTAGTGTAATCATCAATGATAGATAACAAGTACCTATTTACATCCGAGGTGGGACTGTTAGCGAGATCCCATAAGTTCGAATGCACATATTCAAGTATGCCTTTAGTTCTATGAACACTCGTGATAAGGAAGTTATATGATGCTTATCAAGCACACAATGATTATAGAAAGATAAATTAGACACACAGTCATTTTCAAATGCACATTTTCCATTAAAAAGTCTAATCTTCTTAATACCCAAATGTGCTAGTCTATTGTGCCATTTATGTGTGTGATCAGCATTAACAGAAGAGATATGGGGATTTAAACCTCTTATCACTTCCCCAGTGATATAAATATCATTTTTTTCTGATTCCCTTAATAGAGACAAGTATACCCTTAACCATTTTAAAATTTCATTTCCAATTTTACCGATGAAATCAATATAGGCAGAATTATCACACAGCACAACATGTCCATCATTTGATTCATGTAAATTTTCAAATCAGTCCTTTTTTGATGTCACATGAAAAGATACACTAGAATCAAGTAACCCTCATGCAAATGAGAATTGGCAATTAAATAAAATTTAGCAGGATAAGCAATAGAACTTGTAATCATATAAACATCACCATCACCACTGTAGAAAATAGAAGACAATACATTTATTTCATCTCTTTCCTTACCCTATAGCTTTTCTTTTTATAGCAATCCTTTATAAAATGTCATGTGTTCCTATAGTCATAGCATTTCTTAACCTTGGTCCTAGATTTGGACCTAGACATACCATTGTCCTTTTTACCTCCATTACTACTTACTCTGGTAACAATCATGACTATTTTGCTTAAATTGAGATTCATCCCTCATGATATGAATCTCACGCTTTTCTGATCATATTTTTCAGTTCTAATCTCCATATTCTTACTTCTAAGGGAGTCAATGACAATTTCAGGCCGTCAAAGTGTTATTACCATACTTAATAGCATTCTTAACTTCCTTATAGGTATCAGGTATAGAATTCAGCAAGATAATAGCCTTATAGGTATCAAATAAGTGTAAAATAATTGAAGTATAAGCAAGCTCATCGGCTTCTTCTTTTTGTTCTTTTGAAAAATTAGCAGGAAAATTGCCATCAATGGCTTTTAAAACCTTTTGTTGAACCAAAATACCTCTCATTTTTTATTTTCAGATTGAAAAATCATATTTTCTATATACACCATTGATTCTCAATATTTTGTAAGATTCTCGATCATAGATCAAGGAATTGTTCAAATGGATAAGGTCTAAGTATTCTTGTAACTTAACGATACAACAAGAGATATGTCAATTAAACAGTTTCACGCACAATATATCACAGACATAATATTCTGAAATTTATCAAATAAACAATTTAATTACGTAGCAACTAAAATAGCAAGTAGTTCCTAATTTCTAGAACATGCAATGGTTATCCCACACGGTAACCCCAATCATATTATCACCCTACACGATGACGCGCTACTGCTGGAAATTAATTGGGTTAAGTCAATTTACTAGAGCGAACCTATCTGAGTCCATAAATAAAGAGATGTGCAAATTTACCACTTTAGGGTCATCACAATTCTTCCTAAAGTCTCCAGCAATCGTAGAAATCAATAGAATGCAAAATTAAATCACAAACGTTCAAGGACAAAATCATCCTGATTTTATTGTATCATTTGAAACAGAAAACTAACACTACAAAAATGTTAAAAATCTCATTAAAATAATTCTGTATGAAGGAAACTTACCAAACAGATCCCGAACGCGCCTCCACGTGCTTCGTCGACATCTCCACGCATCGTTGTCAACGACAACTATCATCACCACGTGCACCACTACCGGTTGCGCCTCAGCCTGCAGATCCTTCCTGTGGTGTAGGATTCTTCAACTGGCCACTGGTTTGGCTGGGAAATGGAATCGGAGGTTCGAGTTTAATGAAAGAAAAATCGGACATAATTTCGATCTGTATTCCCGCCAGGTTCTGATCAATTTCTCGCCGGAGTTCACACACACTACGGCTCTCATTCCAAAATGTTGAGTGAAAAATGGATCACCAAATGATTCTAGGCTCAGTATAACATAAATATACTGAAACCACAAAGTCACAAAACTCAAACCACAACCTACACCCTAAATCAGTTGTTACTATTTGGCTTGTCCACTAAGGACACAAGTAAGGGGTTAATGCAGCCACACAATAGCCACAAAGTCTAAGAGAAAGGAGAGACAAGAACACTCTGCAAAGGAAAGCACAAAGCAAAAGAAGCAGTTGATATCTCTCACGAAAGGCAGGCTCAGCAATAACATTCCAAAACCACAAAGCAACGAAAACAACCAATATATAGTATAGGTAGACTTTTTAGGATGAATAGTGATTGGGCCAAAAAATTATAGTTAACTAGTAAGTAGGTCATATACCAAATTCCATCCAAGGAATAACAGGTCGGATCATGAGTACCTCTAATTAAATTAAGCCACTTCAAATGACCCATATAGGTCGTAGTTTTAGGTCGTTATATTTGTCGATATCGACTGAATAAACATTGACTTAACATCATAGCTCGGGAGGTTGTTTGACAATAATTTACCTAACAGAAATCTTCCTAGATGATTGGAATACATACGTGGGTATGTAACATTCATGATTATGATGAATGGAAACGGATAATATTTTTATACCCCATTCCTATAGCACATTCTTCCAATAAAATAAATTTGCACATAAATCAAAATATTTTTCTATTTTTAACACCACATTTTTCAAAACATCACGTTTTACAAAATTTATTCTAGACAAATACAGCTCAATTGGGGGCCTAATGTTAAAAAGTAAGTTGCAATTGTCGTGTGTTTGAATAGTCATAATTACATTTTTTTGTAATAAAGTTTTTAATGAGACGACATTTGTGGGATACTAAAAAAAATGTACTATTTTTACTTCATTATGATTTTTCCACGGGATTTTTCCTAATAAGATTTTAGTGAGGCATATTCTTTGTATAATGAACGTCTACAACAAACAAAACATTTACTCTCAAAATCTCCTATATCCATGAGATTCTCCAAGATATCAACAAGAGTTACTTTTCGAATCATTATGTTACTACAGTTATTAAATATTGATAAATATCTCATATAAAGACGGTGTTATTTGAAAACTATACAAGATAACATAAGACATACTTCACTAAAAATGTAATATTGTAGACATTGACAAACAAGACAAGGATGCATTGATACAAGAATTGAAATCAGGGAAAGCAGCTGTACTTTTTTTTCCCTTGGATGAAGTTTTGTCCCACTGAATTTTCTTGACAAGATTATAACGAGGCATATATTTTGTAATGTGTCATTCGAGAGGGAGTTATAAATAGTATGTTTATTAGTGAATGAAAATTGTACTCCTACAGTCCTAAAAATTATTATCATTATATACCTAATAATTCTTGATAAATATGGGGCTTTGGTTTTTAATAAAACACAAAATTCTATTGACTTTTCTCTTTTTTTCTCTTTTTTCTCTCTAGTTTAAAACAAATGAGGGCTTATTATTTTAATACTTCATAAATACGTGTAATTCAAACAACCATCTAAACTCGTACAAAAAATTCAAATCGACAACTCAAATTCTTAATCATCTCCTAATAATTTCAAAAATAAACTATTACATACGAAAAATTTGGCATCCCATGATGAAAACATAAATACTCATAAATTAATGAATTCTAATGTTAGAAAACAAACTCATTAAAGAATATATTTCAAGTCATGCAAAGGAATTAAAAACAAATTAAAAGAAAAATAGAAAAAACGGAAATGCCAAATATGTAATTTATTTTAAAAGATGATTATTACTAAGTAATCTGAAAAAAAAATAATGAACAAATGAAAAGGGTAACTTACAATCGAGGGGAACGAAAGGACATTTGCTAAGAGAAGAGATCTTTGCTTTTGATAGAAATGAAAGGAATTATATTGAAAATGGTTGTCCATATAGTTTTTTATGAAATTCTAGGATCAAGAAGATCCGATTTACATTTCCAAAGTCTTCTACTGGATTCTAAATGTGAAAGAATTGATACAATTATTTCTAAGATTCAAAAAATTCAATTTATCAACAATTAAAAAATTTAAGAAGGGTTTATTATTTCATATATGCTTCGTAAAATACATAAAATTGAAACTACAGTCTAAATCATACAATTCAATTCGTCAATATAAATTCATTATCATCTCCAAATAATTTCAAAAGAAGAAATCACATTCATTCCAATGCGAAAAATTCAATATCCCGTAATGATATATTGAAATTTAAACTAATGGCAGAAGACAAAATCATTAAAGAATATATTTCAAGTCATAAAACAAATTAAAAGATCAAATAGATAAAAGAGCAATGCCAAATATATAATTTACAACAAAAAAAAGTTGATTATTGCAAGTAAATAAATCAAAAAGAATGAACAAATGAAAAAGGAAAGTTACAATTGAGGGGAGCACAAAGAAATATACTGAGAGAAGAGATCGTTGCATTTGATAGAAAGGTGAGGAATTTCTATTGGAAATAGTTGTAATGAATTTTTTTTTTTTTTTAAGAAATGCTGGAATCTAGAAGATCCAATTTACTTTTCCATATTCTTTCACCAGATTCTAAATGTGATAGTTTACATGCTACAAAAGACAATTGTAATTGACTAGGAGTTAGAGAAAATGACAAAGAGGCGACAATTAATAAAAGGGCTTTGAGATAGACCTTGACGACGAAATACGAAAGGATAAAAAAAATAGTAATATTTTGCATCCCAATTTAGATAAAATCAATAGCTACGCAGTTAGTATTATTTGTTTAAATATTTTGTGCGTATCTTGAGCATACCAATTTATTGGACGACCCTGGTTTTGTGCATAATTTGTGCATGCCAGTTTATTGGATGGCCCCCAATCTTTTTTTTTTTTAATATTAGAAAAAAACAAGAGCGGTTTGTATTATTTGTTCATATTTTGTGCATGCCAGTTTATTGGATGACCCTTGTTTCATGTGTTTAAAAATATCTTTTTTTCATTTCTCACTGCAACAATCACTACGGTGATGACGGTGGAGCTCAAACCATTCAATATGTTTCATACCTCATCGGAGCTAGGATAAAATTTAAATTGTGAGAGCAAAATTAAAAACTATAACGAAATTTTTGAATATCTTGAGTAAAATCTTTGTCTAAGGTCTTGGAATTGAAATATAGTGAATCCGCCCATGGCTATTGTTAAGGGAGTAGGCTATGGCGGCATGTTGTAGTTCTTGAATGCATAATACTAAGCGTGGTGTGTTGAGCCAGGCTTGTGGTTAGCTTGAAGTGTATCATTGGTTATTATATCACTAAATTCGAATGTTATCCATTGAAAGAAAAGAAGAACACCATAAATGTTTATCAGGTATGTCCTTGGTTTATATTTGACTTTTAATTCCCCTAAACTACTTTATTCGGTTGAAATGAAATTGGTCCCGGCTCTAAATTTGCATTTTGGTCATTTTTTTTCTTAGCATTGGTTCTACACACATGATTTTTTTCCATTTTAACTTTTAGGGTAATTATATTGAAACAACGACTTTATTAACTACACCACATTTTAATTGCGATAAAAATTTCTGTTTTTTCTTATTTTTGCACTTATATCCCAAACTTTTTTTTAATCGCAATCTTATCTTTAATTTTTAACTAGCATGTCTTGTATCTCATAACAGTTTCCATCCAAATGTTCTATTAGCACGGAAAAATAATTTGTCAAAATTATGTATTTATTGTTTATCTTGCTTATTTAAAATATGAGGGACACAAATGAGACTTTTTACTCAAATAAGATGTACTAATTGATAAGAGTTTAAAGAAAAACACAAAGAATAAGGTTGAGGATATAAATGCAAAATTAAGAAAATATTACTGACCTTCATTGCAATTAAAATATAGCTAGTGTAATTGACAAAAACTATGGTGTAAATATAATTACACTAACTTTTAATTTGTAGGAAAAAAACTTCACCTCATAGTCAGTAGACATATCAATAAAATAAAATGAACAAATGAATATAATCCTTTTCATCTCGCACTGTTGTTATGAATGTATTCTTACTTCAATGAATTAAGATCCATGATTTACCACAGCTAAGAAATTGGATTTTTTTTTCTTTTTAATAATAATTAAGAATTGTGGTTTCAAGTAAAAAGTTAACTTTCATAAAAGAAAAATAATGTTTTGCTTACTCGTCCAATGGGCGTCACTTCTTTTGTAACACTATAAATACTCCATCTTGAATCATTTGAAGGGTAATAATACAACTATATACACCTAAAGATATATTTCATCCTTTTTTCTCTTTCTATTGCTCATGTATTGTGGGAGTTGAATGTTTAGCCTCGGATTTTGATCTGTTAGTATTTAATTTTTCTTTATTATACAATCCCGTTCATATATATATCTCGCCGGCACTCGAACCTTTTTTCTCCTGTTATAAAGCTCCTACCAAGCCCAAACCAAAACATTTTTGTTGACCAGTGACCATCCAAGCATGTAGGAATTAGCTTGCATGGAGGCGAGTGGTCCGACATCTGTTGTCCACGTGTACATGTAAAAAGTAGGGTCAACACTTCATAAAATAAATATAATTCAAACTACCATCTAAACTCGTCCAACAACTTCAATTTGACAATTTAAATTCATAATCATCTTGAAATAACTTCAAAACTAGCAAACATTCATTCCTATGCCAAAAATTCGACATCCCGTAATGAAATATTAAAATTTCAATTAATGAACTAAATGGTAGAAAACTGTAAAACATGATCAGCAACCTCAAAATCAGTTGTTCAGGAGCCTCTTTTCTACTATCTTTGCAACTGAATTCTGGTGGAATCTTCAACCAACTGGAGCCTTAGTTGGTTGTTAGTTAATAACTGAAATGATTCTCCTTTTGTGCCAATAAATAGTGGTATTAAGTGTATAGAAACACAGCAGTTCGAGAGTGAAAGAGAATAGTATTTCTATAGTAGGAATTGGAGATTGGAGAAAAAACAATCTGAAAATTCTTCTAGTGATCATGGTGCATGATTGTACAGTCCCGATAAATAAAAGGTTGAGGAAGATACTCTTCTTGTTCCAAATCTGTTCTTCAGTTTTATTTCTGCTGTGTTGCTTCTGTTTATTTTTCTGTTGGTTATCATCTATTTTGCTGGTTTTTCCAGTATCTGTTTTCTTCTTCAAACCAATTCTGCTGGTGCAACATGCTCCTATTAATTCTGTATTAACTTCAGAACTAAAGGTAGTAATAATACCCCCAACAATTGGTACCAGAGCTGGACTTTAACAACCTGAAAAAGAAGTTGCAAATCAAATTTGAAATTTTGCCTTATTTTCTTCTTCTTGATAACTGGCTATACACACCATTTGTGAAGGAAGATTCCTGGCTAGAATCTCAATCACACCATGTCTACATCCAAGTTTGAAGTGGAAAAGTTTGTTGGCAAGAATGATTTCAACCTATGG